>JABTTQ020001800.1:0-164437 GCA_016081115.2 Rehmannia glutinosa | reverse complement strand
AAAGGAAATAGTGGCGGTTGAATCAAAAGAGGAAAAGAGAGAATAAAATAAAATAAAATGTGGAGGAAAAAAGAAAAGGAGGGGGTATTTTTTGGCTGTGATTGGTTGTAAGATTTTTTAGTAAATTTATGCTCAAGAATTTTTTTTATAGCAACATGTAATTGCTTTTGATTTATTTTTCAAAAGATAAGATATTTACTCTCTCTCATTTCTTTCATCCATCAATTACATCCAATCATAAATAAATTTCGGGTCGGGTGGCCAAATAGATGGGATTCACTAGCATTTATGATTAGAAAGGACTGTACGGTTCATATAATTATATAATGATGTGTAGTTTTGTGTTTGAGGTTTAGGATTGAGTTGTATATTTTTTTATTAGATATGACCAATTTGTGTTTAGTATATGTGATTGTTCAATATTAAATTATGGATAGACAAAATTAACCATGTTTTATTATTAGGTGGACAAACCCATTTTGCCAATTTTTTTTTTTTTTTTTCTAAATTTAGAGGCAAAACTGACTTTACAGGCCATAGGGAACATAATTTTATCACACCCCATGTGTTGTGATAAACAATCAATTGGGGCCATGATTCAATAATGGGCTGAGAGTCTAAATGGGCAGTAGCTAATGTTAGCAGACAAGGTATTGAGCTTGATTGTATTGTTAGAGTAGAATGCCCGACGTTCCAATTAAATTGGATTTTATTCTACTTGTAATATAATTTTATTGGAAATTATAATAATATAAAGACATTTTTTTATATTATGCTCTTTTGCATTTATCACATATTTGCACATATGATAAAGTCCTTAGATCAATTTAAGCTATGAGGCATGGTCACGCATTTGATGGCGATCATGGAACATGCCTCTAAGGCTTTGATCTTAAATTTGTTCCAAGTCGATGGGTTTTTTAAGATAGGACATTAAATAACCCCGTAAGACTTATGCATATAGTGCATGCTCATGAGACAAGGATGTTGCATTCCATTAACATCAGTGTTAAGACACAAATGCACATATGTGGGTGCTTGTTAGCGAACAAGTTCATTGAACATGAGCCAATGAAAATTCTTATATAGAAGCTTTTTTTATCGAATAAGAATTTTCATATTACAATAGTACATGATTAATTCTCGTACTTGATCCTACATATCCTACAATACTTTGATTTATCTTTTGATTGCTTGACAATCACAAAGAGATATTTTGGGTATTGCAGTGATAGGCATGGAGGTTTGTGTGTGGCCAATATAGAACTCGACACATGTCATTTAATAAGAGAAATTCCTGTGTTTTCATAGTTCGTGGTTCAAAGACTTTGGCCAAGGCACGATGAATTTGATTCATAAAATAATCACAAGAACTTGAAATGGAATTACAGTCATTAAATCAATTGGGTTCGACTTATAAATCTATGCCCAAAATTTAATCGTGAAATTAGTTGTCGAAAGGATCGTATATGTATGCAATTGCAATTGAAATAGGTTTACTCGCTATTTCACCAATACTAGATAATCATGCTACTTGCTAGGTGTTAGTTGTTACCATGATTTGTAGGTTCCTGAAATTAAAGAGTTAATTTCAAGTATATATATTTATTAATTGGATTAATAAATAGAATAAGTTATTGTTATTCGAAAGTTGCAAAAGTTGTAAGCCTACAACTAGTGTTAGTCGTGAACCTAAAAGGGTCACATATGATTTTGGATGTTGACATTTTGAGATTGAAAAATCCAATGGTTGGATGCAATTAATTGATATAGATTAATTAATTGAGTTTTAATTTAATTCAATTGTGGAATTAAATATTAAATTATATATTTTGATTATTTAATTAAATCTAATTTGATTAGAGAACCAAATAATTGGAATAGAATAAATTAATCATATTTGAATTGATTAATTGGTGTCTAAATTAATTAATTAGTAGAATTAATTAATTGGACTTTAAAGTCCATTCCCATACCATAATCTAGTAGGCCTAACTGTAGAATTCCACTAGATAATTGAAGAGAATAAATAAATGAGATTTATTTTAATATATATATATATATATATACATAAATATATGATGAAGAGAGAATAAAAGAGTTTTTTTTTTTTTTTGAAATCGCATACAGGCTGCAACATGCATGTAGATATGTAGCATGTTTTTTTCTTCTTTCATTGAGCCACTCAATCAAGTTTTCTTTAATAACAAAGTTGCTTAATGGCTTGCACACTAGTTTTATTTTTATACTAAAGATGTATTGAGTCATTCAATAATTATTCTTTAAGATTAAAACAAGTTTTAATCTCTATGAAATGAGATAGAGAGCAGACAACATGAGGACTAAGGTGAAATGTGGTTTTAGCTTCTTAAAGTTTCAATTTTTGCTCAAGGTCGAAAATGCTGAAAACATCTCTCTCACTCTCTTTCTCAATATACACTATTTTTCTCTTCAAAAATTTTAGTATAGAATAATTAACCAATAATTATTCATCTACAAAATTTAAACAATAGTTGATTGTTGGAATAAAATTTTATTTCGTTTTTCAATTTCGAAAACGCAATAAACTCTACTAGCGAAGAATTTATTCCGGTGTCACAACCAAGAGGTGGACTCAATTAGAGGGGAGACATTTGAGAGCTGTTGGCGAATTTACGAGGATTTACTTTACTGTGAGGAATTTGAATTCCTTCTACTTCATCTTCAAAAGGATGTTTTTTAGGTAAGATCCTAAACCTTGTTTTACCACTTGTATAAACGAGCGATCCTTAAATCGCTACGAGAATCGGGGGCTTTATTTTATGTATAATTGTATGCATGATTTAAATTTTAAATTTTCGCTGCGTTTAGCCCCGTGATATAGCGAACCCAACAAAGGGTATCGAGCCTACTGTTTCGTGATCATACAAGTTTATGTGTGTTTTCAAGCATGTTTTAAATTGTTAAAATATGTTTAACTATTAATTTTATGTGCGATGTAATTGTTTCATTCGATTTGTTTTTGGGATAAATTGGATTCAATTATTTCTTACTAAAAAAATATATTGAATCGCCACAAATTGCCGAAAATGCGAAACATTGTTTTGATTCCATATTTTTTTTTCAGTTTGGTAAAACCAAACATTTTATTTGTTCATGATTAACTAATCCAATCAGCAAAATATTTGAGATAATTATTGTTAACTAAGTTAAACCTTAGTTTAATTTTACATTAATTTCTAGTGGACGTGTTTCATTTAATTATTTATTTTTTGGATTTAAATTATTAATTCCAAGATTAATAAAAACTATTTTTATAAATAATCAAAATAAGCTTTATCCCAAAATTAAATCGGCACATAGAATTTGGTAAATTTAAATGCTTTAAATTCATGTGATGGATGTTTTAGCATGATTTATTTAGGGATGATCATGAGCCTATGACCAATATGATTGGATGTATTTTATTTCTTTGGGTTTTTGGGGCCTGCGAGCCTCTTATTCTATTATTTGTAAGTTATTTAAATTTTCGCATTGAGAGTAAACTAGGTGGTGAGGTTTTCCATTTATTGTAATTGGAGGACGTTCGATGCTAAAGACTCACGCTTCTGTGGGTATATTTTTACAAATGTAATAGAATAGGAAACTCAATGCTCATGCATGTATGGGTATATTAACGAAATATAATAGAAATAGTTCTATTTATTTTGACCTTTAGATTGAACAAAGACCCATTTTTGGCTCAAATGGGTCACATAGGCTGGCCATGATCATCCCACCGCTTTTTGAATATGATGCATGTTAGATTTATTTAATGCTTTTTACTTGCGATCATATGATGAATTGCGCTAAATAAAAACCCACCTAGTAATTAAGTTGATGAGATCTTTGAAATGTTTAAAATCCCAAGTTTTTGAAACTTAAAAGGAATTTAATTTTAATTAATTCCATATCAAATAAAATGGACAAGATAGGTAGGACTCATCGTTCCATGCCTTACATCAAAGGTAGATGGCATGACGATGCTACCAAACTTGGTCACTGGCCACGAGTCGTGGAGTGATTTTGTGTTGGAAAGCTGTGATATCTACCAAGCATTGAGATACTCGTGGGATGGACTCGTCTTTATGTTGGCCACGAGTCGTGGAACATCTTGATGCTCCATCTACACGAAGGTTTGATGGGTTATGTTTGACGCTTTGTACCATATAGGCTCATAAAATTGGGGTATATGGGAAAACATGAGGCAAAATAATATTGAGGGTTGTATAAATGATACAATTGTCAAAGAGTTGACTACCAATGAAATTATCTAATGGGCTCAAAAAATTGGGGTATGAAATATTTCTGTTGGGCTTCAAGCCCATTAAGAAAATTAGATTTTCCGAATTTTATTATGGGGTTAATACAATTTGAATAAAATAGTGGGAGACATTTAATATTAAAGACCTTATATTGAATGAATATATTTTCCATAGTTTACTCATTTTCTGCTTCATTTATTTTTGTAGATAACTCTACTAAAAATGGCTAAGAATCCACTAGGATCCATACTTGAGCAAAACAAATTAATTGTCCCAAATTTTGTCGATTGGCTGAGAAACCTAAAAATTGTCCTTCAGTCTGAGAAGAGGGCTTATGTACTTGACCAAGCACCTCCTCCACCTCCAGAGGATATTACATTAGATGCCTATGGATAATGTCTTCGTCATGTTGATGACAATCTCTAGGCTTGGTGCTATATGTTGGCATCAATATCAATTGAGTTGCAAAGGCAGAATAAAGGTCTAGAAACTGCTAGTGAGATTCTTCTCCACCTACAAGAGTTGTACGGTGAGAGAAAGCGACAAATAAGATATCAGATATCAAAGGATATTTTCAGATGTCGTATGATCGAGGCTCTTCACCCAAGACTATGGGTTGAAGATGATAACACTCATTGAAAGGCTTATGTCCCTTGGAGTCATTATGGACAATGAACTCTATGTGGACCTTTTGTTGCAATCTCTGCCTCCCTCATTTGACACATTTGTTGTCAACTTTAACATACAATCCATGGAGACTAGTCTCTCTAAATTGGTGAACATGTTAAAGACGGCTGAATCTACTATCAAAAAGGATCATAAGCCAGTCTTGCTTGTTGGATCAACTTTTGGATCAAAGACTGCAAAGTCTAAGAAAAGGAAGTGGAAAGGAAATGGTTACTTTAAGCCCAACAAGAAGGCAAAGGACAATGGCAAGAAAAAAGTTAATTCTCAAGCCAATGACAAATGCCATAACTGCTGCAAAATGGGGCATTGGAAGAGAAATGGCAAGGAGTACCTTGCGAGCCTGAAACATTCAGGTATATATTTTGTTGAAGTTAACTTATATGTTAATGATGCTTCTTGGGTATTGGATACCGGTTGTAGCTCACATATTTGCAATAATTTGCAGATAATGGTAAGAAACAAGAAGCTTGATAGAAAGGAATAGGGAATGGAGCAAGAGTTGCTGCATTAGCTATAGGGACTGTTTATCTATCTTTGGAGAATGATTTTAATTTGTGTTTGAACAATTGTATTTATGTTCCGGATATTATTAGAAATATTATCTCTGTTCCTGTTGTGGACAGAGAATGTTTTAAATTTGTAATTGAGAATGGAACTTGTTCAATTTTAAAAGATTATGCACTTTTATATTCCGGTTATTTGACAAATTATTTGTACACTGTTACTCCCCATACACCCATACTCACAATTCAACCAAATAAAAGAAAATTAGACAATCATAGTTCTTTCACTCTTTGGCATGTTAGATTAGGTCATATTTCCCAAAAAAAGAAAATAAACAAGTTGAGACAAAAACTCAACCTTATGGGAGAGCAAAAGCTGCCAACATGTGAATCATGTCTTAAAGGAAAAATGACCAAATCACCATTTGTTGGACAAGTGGAACGAGCCAAAAATCTGTTGGATTTGATCCATATGGATATTTGTGGTCCACTAAGTGTTAGTGCACGAGAAAACTATCACTATTTCATAACTTTTACCGATGACTATTCTAGTTATGGTTATGTATACCTTATGAGGTTCAAATCTGATGCTTTTGAAAAGTTCAAAGAATTTAGATGTGAGGTGGAGAAACAAACTAGTCGTAGTATTAAGACTCTTCGATCAGATTGATGAGGCGAATACTTGACCACTGAGTTTCTTGATTATCTAAAAGAGAAAGGGATTCTCTCACAGTGGACTTCTCCTGCTACTCCACAAGTCAACGGAGTTTCAGAGCGTAGAAATCGAACTTTGCTAGACATGGTTCGATCGATGATGAGTTTCACTACTTTACCTCTTTCATTCTGGGGCTATGCCTTAGAGACATCAACATACTTATTGAATAGGGTGCCATCTAAGCCCGTGCCCAACACACCATATGAAATGTGGTGTGGTAAGACACCCTCCTACAAATACCTCAAAGTATGGGGGTGTGCTGCTTATGTGAAACAACAAGTGGGAGATAAGTTGGATATGCGATCCATCTTATGTACATTTGTGGGGTATCCAAGAGAGTTTATAGGATACTATTTCTATGATCCTTCGGAACAAAAGGTTTTTGTTTCGAGGAATGCTACTTTCCTTGAAGAAGGATTTCTTTCTTAGAGGAGTGGCGAAGCAGTAGAACTTGAAGAAGTGAAAGAACCACAGAATTTCCCAAATGTTGCGGCAGATAACGCACCAGCTGAAGCTGGACCATCTAAAGCTGGACCATCTAAAGCACAACCTCTTCGAAAATCCATAAGGGTTTCAAAGGCGCCTGAGAGGCTAAACCTTTTATTAGAGAACAGAGAAGAGGGACTCCTTTTGGATAATGATCCAAGAAGCTATGGAGAGGCGATGTCAGACATTGGCTCAAAGAAATGGCAAGAAGCAATGCAGTCCGAAATTGACTCCATGTACTCCAACAAGGTATGGACCTTGGTGAAATCCACCACAGGAAATTGTTTCCATTGGTTGCAAATGGGTCTACAAGCGAAAGCTTGAAGTAGATGGAGAGGTGGCGAACTTTAAAGCACGTTTGGTTGCAAAAGGTTATACTTATAAGCAAGGAGTTGATTATGATGAGACCTTTTCACCAGTAGCGATGCTTAAATCTATTTGGATCTTGCTAGCCATATCAGCGTATTATGACTATGAGATGTGGCAAATGGATGTGAAAACTGCTTTTCTTAATGGAAACATTAAAGAAGAAATCTATATGAAGCAACCAGAGGGCTTCATATCCAATGGAAGCGAGCAAAAAGTTTGTAAACTCTAGAGATCCATTTATGGACTCAAACTAGCTTCGAGGAGTTGGAACATTCGGTTTGATAAAATGATCAAAACATTTGATTTTCACAAGAATCCGGATGAACCATGTGTGTATAAGAAGGTTAGTGGGAGCGCAGTTGCATTTGTTGTGCTCTATGTTGATGACATTCTACTCATTGGAAATGATGTAGGTATGTTGCAATCAACTATGACTTGGTTGTCTAAACAGTTCTCCATGAAGGACTTAGGAGAAACATCTTTTATCCTAGGGATAAGGATCTATAAAGATAGATCACGAAAGACGATCGGACTATCCCAGTCCATGTACATAGCAAAGTGCTAAAACGGTTTAGTATGGAGGAATCCAAACGAGGATACCTACCTATGAGTCATGGTGTTTCACTTTCTAAAGTTATGTCTCCTAAGACACCTGAAGAAAGAGAAAGAATGTCTCGCATACTTTATGCATCCACCATTGGAAGCATAATGTATGCAATGTTATGTACTAGGCCTGATGTCGCGCATGCTTTGAGTGTCACGAGCTGATATCAGTCCAATCCAGGTGATGAACACTGGAAGGCCGTTAAGATGATCCTTAAGTACTTAAGAAAACTAAGGATATGTCTTTGATATATGGCAGTGGAGAGCTAAAATTAGAAGGGTTCACTGATTCTAGTTTCCAGTCTGATATAGACTACTCTAAGTCCATGTCTGGATATATATTCATCTTGAATGGGGAGCGATCGATTGGAAAAGCTCCAAACAAGAAACGATCGCAAACTCCACCACCAAGTTGAATATATTGTTGCATCGGATGAAACAAAAGATGTTTGTTTAAAGTCCAATCCCATACCATAATCTAGTAAGCCTAATTGTAGACGCCCACTAGATAATTGAAGAGAAATAAATAAATGAGATTTATTTTAATATATATATATATACACTGATATATATATATATATATACATAAATATATGATGAAGAGAGAATAAAAGAAAAATAATTTTTTTTTTTGAAATCACATGCAGGCTGCAACATGCATGTGGATATGTGGCATTTTTTTTCTTTCTTTCATTGAGCCACTCAATCAAGTTTTCTTTAATAACAAAGTTGCTTAGTGGCTTGGACACTAGTTTTATTTATATATTAAAGATGCATTGAACCATTCAATAATTATTCTTTAAATTTAAAGAAAGTTTTAATCTTTATGAAATGAGATAGAGAGCAGACGACATGAGGACTATGGTGAAATGCGTGTTTTAGCTTCTTAAAGTTTCAATTTTTGCTCTCGGTCAAAAATGCTGAAAACATCTCTCTCACTCTTTTTTAGTAGAGAATAATTAGCCAATAATTATTCATCTACAAAATTTAAACAATAGTTGATTGTTGGAATAAACTTTTGTTCCGTTTTTCAATTTCGAAAATACTATAAACTCTATTAGCGAAGAATTTATTCTGGTGTCACAATCAAGAGGTGGACTCAATTAGAGGGGAGTCATTTGAATCTCTGCTGGCGAGTTTACGATGATTTACTCTGTTGTGAGGAATTTGGATTCCTTCTACATCATCTTCAAAAGAAATATTTTTAGGTAAGATCCTAAACCTTGTTTTACCACTTGTATAAACGCGCGATCGTTAAATTGCTACGAGAATCGGCTTATCAGACATTGCAAACAAGCCATTTATGTTAAATTTCCAATCTCCAATTACATTATGTCACATTTTAACATAATAATTATAACATCAACTATCGTTATTACATTTTCGTCTTACATTAAAAAGGAAAAACCAATTTAACTAAAAACAAATCTGTAGGTAAATATTAAGATAACCATATTTAAAGTGTATGTAAAATCTTTGTAGATAAATGATCGAGAAATTCTTACTGCAAGCGTACGGTGTCATGTTTTAGTATAGTTTTGAAAGTGGGGTTATCGTCTCCACAGAGATTGGTATCAAATTTTATATTAAGTACTGTAATTATGATAACTTAATTCTATATAGAAATCAAAAATAGAGAAATGTTTCTTAAACTAAAAAGACAACTAAAATTAAACTAACAATTTGGTTCAGACAAATAATCAAATACTTAAAAGATAAATTCTAGAGGGTTGATT
Source organism: Rehmannia glutinosa (assembly GCA_016081115.2). Classification (NCBI taxonomy): domain Eukaryota; kingdom Viridiplantae; phylum Streptophyta; class Magnoliopsida; order Lamiales; family Orobanchaceae; genus Rehmannia; species Rehmannia glutinosa. Next base: position 155,055 of record JABTTQ020001800.1, on the reverse strand, counting down.
CACCTAGTTATCCCCTATGTTCTCAATCCAGTTCATTAATCACACGTTATTAATCTATAAGCCAATATTTCTACCGTTTATCACTTCCTCTATCGAGTATTCTAGGTTCCAATTCTGATTTCGATATCTATATAAAAATCATAAATTAAACCCTAATATGCTCGATGAATATTCTATCACAGGCTTCAAAAGATTCATAAACCTCTCGGTTCTATGAAACCCTAGATTATGCTATTCTGTGGCCAGGTGTTCAATTAACTCTCTCAAGTGTCAAATCAAACACGCCAAACAATCTAAATTATTGATCAGATAATCTAGATGCAATAAATTCAAATAGCACAAATAGATTAAAAACATGCGAATCTCATAAACTGAAAATCAAAACATAGGTTCAAACGTAAGTTACATCAATCCCCTAGAAAGATGGTTTTAGCTCATGTTGGATGTACAAAAACTCATAAAAAATTAATTATATATCTCAAGAATTGACAAAGAAAAACAAAGAAGGAATTGAAAAGAGAAGAGAAGGAATTCTCTCTGTGTCCAGATGAGAAGTGCCTCCAATTGTCGTCTCGAACCCTAGCTCCGTGTTTCTTGCCTTGCATTGTGCTCAAAATAATGTTCGACCCTCGTTCCATGCTCAAAATCCGTCAAAAGCCAAAAAAGAATCAACACCTATCTTATCTCGCCGGACGCTGCTGCACAAGGCTCAAGCGCCAGACTCACAGTCTTATGGTGATCAAGACATTGCAGCACCTAAACGACCATTATTTTTCCGCTTTTCAACTTCTAAATTGCAATTTTCACCTTCCAAACTCGTTTTTCATTGTTTTTGACCAATTTCGGTTACTAAAACCTGTACCAACTTTCTAACGACAACTAATGACATGAAATTGACTCAAACGACACTTAAATTACCCAAAAACAACGCAAAATCTTAGTCTAGAATACTCAATACGTTGGTATAAAACCAACTTAACATATACCCCCAAACTTAGACGTTTGCTTGTACTCAAGCAATTACAGACTCTTGAAAAACACAAGACACAAAGGAAACAGGAATAACGACAACTGACTCAAATAGACTAACTGCAAAACTTCACAACCAAACGCATTCGTCTTAAAATTCGTTTCACGACCAATCAAGCACACATTTTAACAATGTGATCATGAGTGTGGAATGTTCATGCCAACTCCGTTTTTATTATCCAGATAGATTCACGCAATCAAATGTTTTCAAGATGATCCACTTTCTGAATATTAAGATGAGATACTTACCGGACTCCATAGGCTTGTCTTTCACACTAATCTCCACTAATGAAGGCTGATGTAACACAAGGATCAATAAGACTTTCAAAGCTTGTAATGTGGGCTTAGTATAAGGTATGAAAATATAGGATTCAGTGGCTCAAATCACCCAAACACACAATTATCACTTCCTTCAAATCACCAATTATTAACTATCCTTCACTTTTTGACATCCCCAATGTTCTCACTTATGAACCTTCAATCCAGCTGATTTTTGTTTTATTAACTCGAAACCTCCAAACTTATTCTTTTGCATGCTTTACACATGGGGTTTTATATTTTCTTTTCTCGAGCAATTTCACGAAATTAAACACATACCCTTTTCATCATACCCTTCTCAACCTTCAACATTTTTCTATACTTTGTATGTGTGAGGGATGAGTAATTAGGATTTTCACATGTAAGCTCTGGGTATTGGATTGGTTGCCAAAGAATGGGTTTACCGCTCAAAGGGGGACACTAGGGAAAATATACAATATAAAGGTAGGCATTTTTGGCTCTAGCTAGTTCAAAGATGGCCTAAATCACTTCCTTAATGTTACTTCACCTAGGATTTTGCCTCGACTAATGATCAGACAGGTTCTAGAATCCGGTGGGATCATACAAGAAACACTCAGCCACATAAATCATCTTCAAATAAATCAACAGAGTTAAGCACATAGATGGAATTGATGGAAAGAAGAATAGATCACAGCTCAAACACATGCTCTTTTGACCGTTCAACTCATATTCAACAAATTCACTTCGTCATGCAGTTTTACAGTTTTGCATACGACCCGACTCGACTCTGGACTCTTTTTCTTTTTTTTTTTGTTTATTTTTTGTTTTTTTTACTCGATGAATAAAAACAGATTATAGCCCCCCAAACTTAGAACGACATTGTCCCCAATAGAGAGGTGAGACAAAGGACTTTCCTGGTAGCCGAGGAGCAAAGGCTCCTTATCGGAGTCATGTGGTATTACTACGTGTATGAGGTGCCTCTTATAAGCTCACTTTGCTTCCTAGCGCACAAGCCCGAGGGTGTGTATGCCTCCGAGGTGTGGTCTTGTTCTTCCCCTTCGCCTTGGTCCGGTCCATTTTTGGTTTTTCATCTTTGTAACCTAGCAAGGTGGACAAGAAAACAAAACTCGTGGAACCAAAAAATTCGGTTATGGGTGAGAAATCGAAAATTAAAATACGTACGCAAGGCACCCAAGTGGAAAATGTAGTGCCATGTCAAGAAGACAATCATATATATGCAAGATAGCACTCAACAATGTGAAAATGTCAGTGGAGCATTTGATCAAACACCTCGTATGCATGAATTTGGGAATTATAGTACAATTCAATCCCAAAAATTTGACCCCAAAACCTAGTTCTAGCATGAATTACCAATCCATAATCCACAAATTAACAACAATTATCCTAGCACTACTACAATCCACACACACAAAACTAGAAAGATGGGGGGGGGACATGGGGCGGGGTTTGGAAGGTGCAAACTTACCAAATAATGAGTGAGGGAGATGAGGATGATGTGTGTGGTGTTAGAGTGCTCTTTCATGAAGATGAACGTGGATTTCTGTGAGTTTTTGGTGGTGAAAGTATGTGCCCTTGGAGTTGCCAAGCTAAGAGAAGGATTGTTGTATTTAATATAAAAGAGGGCTGGGGAAAATTGATATACCTATGGCCGGGCGGGCGCTGCAGCACGAAGAACAAAAACCTGGGCATGAAGTGAATTGAGGGGGCGCGCTGCAGCGCTGGGAGCCTGCAGCTTCCTTTTTGCCTGCTGCACGATGCAACAGGTATTTCGGGGCTCGCGCCGCCCGGTTTTTTGTCACGATGCTTTGCTCACCTGTAAAAACAAGGGGTCTGGAATTGATGCAACTCGCTACTCCTAAAAATGTAAAAATTCTACTATGATGAAATTAAACAAAAACAACTACTAAACTATATTAATACTACGAAAGCAATAAAAGGGGCTTGAGTTGCCTCCCAAGAACGCTAAGTTTACAGTCTTTAGCCAAACTTTGTTAGATTATTCTCAAGTAGGAGCTCCAATAGGCACGTTATCCACGTTTTCCTTAGATACTTCCCAACCTCCAATGTCTTCAGCTATATTCCCATCCATCTGATGACCATCATTGATTCAAATTTGAGCCTCTTGGTTGAATGGTGAATACGATTTCCTCCTTATTGACCCGCCGAGTCAGCTCCCCCGTTTCTACATCAATAAAAGCCCTTGCTGTAGCTAGAAACGGCCTCCCAAAGATTATAGGTATTTTTTGGTCTTCATTCACGTCCAACACTACAAAATCCACGGGGAAAATAAATTTATCAATTCTTACTAACACATCCTCAATGATTCCCCAAGGATAGGTAATGGATCGATCAACGAATCATGCAACGTGATATTAGACGGTTTCACCTCCCCAAGCCTAAGCTTCGTAACATCGAAAGAGATATAAGATTCACACTGACCCAAGATCACAAAGTGGCTTTTTAAAGAAAACTCCTCCGATAGTACAGGAATAGTAAAACTCCCGGATCCTTCAATTTCGGAGGTAGTTTACTATGCACTATTGCACTAATTCCTCTCACGGAAAGACAATCTCAAACTCTTCCAACTTCATTTTCTTGGTTCCCACTCCTTTCACATAAATGGGCTACTGTTCGGGTGCAAGCTGAATTTTTGCCTCATTTTTCACATAAATTGCATTGCAGTGCTCTCTTAGATTAAACTCTGTATCACTCGGAAATTTTCCTCTCTATTGCAATGAATTCACTGTTGTCGCCAACTGACCCATTTGTGTCTCGATTGACCTAATATGCATCTCCATTGTATTAATCTTTGTTCCCAGACTATCAATCTGTGCATCACTTATGTTCAATCGATTCCTGGTCTCTCCTATGAATGAGCCGAGTATCTTCTAGCGACTGCTTCTTTTCACCTCCAGGTGCATTGAAACTGGATGGATTGGGATAACCCAGAGGTGGGTTCAATACATTCCTGTTGTTGATATAAGAGAAATTCTCATGATTGCGAAGTCCCAGGTGATAGTGTGTTGGTAATGGATTACCTCTATTATTAAAATCCCGATTATTCACATAATTAACTTGCTCGGCCTCATGAGTGGCGGCTGCATGAACAACCACCGGTGGGATCTCGGCTTGCTATGTTGTTCCGCCCGTATTCATGATTGCTAATTGCTTCGCCAGGCTCGAGATTTGAGCTGCTAAAGTTGATATTGTATCAAGCTCAAGAACACCGACAACCTTCTTCGGCGCTGACCTCTCGGAGGGCCATTGATAACTATTTGTGGCCATTTCTTCAAGCAGAAGTAAGGCCTTGGTCGGAGTTTTAGCTATCAATGTACCTCCTACTACCACATCTAATATTGTCCTCGTATGCCCATTCAGCCCGTTGTAAAAATACTGAACCCTCTACCAGTCTGCATAACCATGCTATGGGCACCTCCGGAATAGATCTTTAAATCGCTCCCAAACTTCATATAATGGCTCAAATCAATATATTGGAATTGGGCTATCTCACTTTTCAGTTGGAATGTCTTGCTAGGAGAGAAGAATTTCAAAAATCGTTGAGTCAGATCATCCCAGCTCGTGATACTCCTAGGGGCGAACCTCTGCAGCCACTATCTAGCCTTATCCCAGAGTGAGAATGAGAAAAACCTCAATCTAATGGACTCCTCAGTCACACCATTCATCTTGATGGTGTCGCAAATCTCCAAAAATGTAGCCAGATGTGTATTTGCATCATCCACTGGACTCCCCCCAAACTGATTCTGCTGAACCATGCTTATGGGGCCCGATTTTAATTCGAAATTATTCACATTTATGGGCTGGCGCACAATTCCGGAGTAATTCTGGTTCACAATCGGCCGTAAATAATCCCGAACCGCCCTTTCTTGTGCCTCAGGCTGTGGTGGCACATTCACAACCAAATTTCCGTTGTTCTCATTGTCCCCGTCTTCTGCCATTAATCGATTATGTGCTCGCTTTGCTGCTCTGATTGCTCGAAGTGTCCTTTCAATCTCTGAATCAAAAGGAAGCAAATTAGTAACTTTAGAATCCCGCATAAACAAACAAGTTAATGAGAAACATGAAATTATATTTCCTAAGCTAGTCTATATTAGGATTAAGACTACTTGGTAACAATATTAGCGTAAATTAGGATAAAACAATCCCCGACAATGGCGCCAAAAACTTGATCGAGAAATTCTTACCGCAAGCGTACGGTGTCAATTTTAGTATAGTTTTGAAAGTGGGGTTATCGTCTCCACAGGGATTGGTATAAAATTTTATACTAAGTACTATAATTATAATAGTTTAATTATATCAAGAAATCGAAAATAGAGAAATGTTTCTTAAACTAAAAAGACAACTAAATTAAACTAACAATTTGGTTCAGACAAATAATCAAACACTTAAAAGATGAATTTTAGAGGGTCAATTCACCTAGTTATCCCCTATGTTCTCAATCCAGTTCATTAATCACACGTTATTAATCTATAAGCCAATATTCCTATCATTTATCACTTTCTCTCTCGAGTGCCAAGTGATTCTAGGTTCCAATTCTGATTTCAATATCTTTATAAAAATCATAAATTAAACCCTAATATGCTCGATGAATATTCTATCACAGGCTTCAAAAGATTCATACACCTCTCGGTTCTATGAAACCCTAGGTTATGCTATTCTATGGCCAGGTGTTCAATACCTCTCTCGAGTGTCAAATCAAACATCCCAAACAATCTAAATTATTGATAAGATAATCCAGATGCAATCAATTCAAATAGCACAAACAGATTAAAAACATGCGAATCTCATAAACTAAAATCAAAACATAGGTTCAAACGTAAGTTACATCAATCCCCTAGAAAGATGGGTTTAGCTCATGTTGGATGTACAAAAACTCATAAAGAAATAATTATACATCTCAAGAATTGACAAAGAAAAACAAAGAAGGAACTGAAAAGAGAAGAGAATGAATTCTCTCTGTGTCCAGATGAGAAGTGCCTCCAATTGTTGTCCCGAACCCTAGCTCTGTAATTCTTGCCTTGCGTTGTGCTCAAAATAATGTTCGACCTTGTTATGTGCGTCATTCGTTGTATATATATAATCCCAAAATCCATCAAAAGCCCAAAAAGAATCAACACCTATCTTATCTCTCCCGGACGCGTCTTCATGACGACTTAAAGCGGCAGCATACCTGAAGACCACTTCGCTCATTGCCTTATCGCTCGCATTGCGCAAACCGTTAGCGCTGCAGCACGCCAAATGACCACATTGTATGGTTTTGGACCGGCGCGGGGGTTTTGGCACTGCGGCGCTGCCAAACGACCATTATTTTTCCGCTTTTCAACTTCTAAATTGCAATTTTCACCCAAATACGTTTATAATCGTTTTTGACCAATTTCGGCTACCAAAACCTGTACCGACTCTCTGACGACAACTAATGACATGAAGTTGACTCAAACGACACTAGAATACCCAAAAACAACGCAAAATCCTAGTGTAGAATACTCAATACGTTGGTATAAAACCAACTTAACAATAAATATCTACCAACCAAATCTGAAATTGTTGATAATACCTATAATATTTTTGTTGGTAAATTTAAAATTTTGTTGTGATTTGTCAGTAATTGGTCGGTATAGTTTGGAGAAAATAATATTTTTTATTTTGTCGGTATTATGTAGGTAACTGTAAAAAATAATGAGAAATTCATTTCTGTCGATAAACTATATGTTTTTTTGTAGTGTCACATCCTATCAAACTCTTAAATTTCATTCTTACCGTTTCCAAACAATTTTTTCATACTATTATCTCCAAAAAAATAAAAATAAACTAACAATCACACCTTTTTTTTCCCGTTCTCATCCTTCCTTTGATTTTCAGATCACGTTTTCATTTCATTTAGTATCAAACACTCTATAATTTAGGTCTTTGCCGGGTCGAAATCGGGTGTGGGCATTATCCACACAGAATCTGTACAAACCTGTGCCGAAAAAAGATGTTAAACATTGGTGGAAGCAAAAAAACTGGAACCTCTTAGCAACCTAACAATCCACATAATGCCCTATACCTAGCTCGCACATTTTTTTAATAGAAAAAGAAAAAATTAAGTGAGAATGTTTACCATTGAGCTGCAGAAAAGAATAAATGTTACCAGGATTAGCCTTGCCCGAGTCAGACATTAAGATAATACAGCTTGCAGCAGAAATAGACTCAGCCAGGACTGGATATGGAGTAAAATTACTCACTGCCCCCCAAAAATAACAGAAATTAATTTTACCCCATTTCCAGGCCTGGAAAAGTCTTTCTGCCGATTCAATCGACTTCTCTGCTAATTATTACTTCAAAAACTGAATTCTGACTCTGTCGTCGCACCTATATATATAGTGCGACGACAGGGTCAGAATTCTTATGGGATTTGGAAGGGCAGAGGCTCAATTTCGATATTTGAAAATGACGAGATTAATTTGTAATTGACCCCATCTCTACATTATATTATGCTATATATATACCTGGTTTATGTAAAAATAGGCAGATCACCAGCTGATGCATGCATGTATATATGCCATTTTTCTGGAAAGATGATTAATGGGTTTTTGTCATAATTTGTTGAGTGGTAATATAAATATTATAAGGGGAGAATATTCTGGGTTTTAGACAGAGACACATACAGAAAACTTGTGCTGGCAATTTGGGGATCATTTGAGTTTGTTGAGCTGATGATGTTATATGGGCTCCCCAGAATAGCTGGGTTGTCACTTGTCAGCAGCCAAGTTTATGATCAGAAATATTTTTTACCATGATGTTATATATATATATATATATATATATGTGTGTGTGTAATACTTATATAAAATAAAAAAATTATATAATTTATAGTGCGATTTGTCTACTAATTAACATATTTGCATCTCATTTTCAAAAAACTAAACTGCAATTGATTGTGATATGGAATTTAAAGTGTAGCATCAATTTAAATTACGAAATTTGAGCATTTAGATGTTAAAATATTATTCGAATTATTGAAAGACTTAAATTAACATTAATTATTTTCATCAGACATATTTAACTAATCTTAATTCAATTATATCTATTTTGAACTATATATCATCAACCATTATTGATAATTTTTTAAATCTAGTTGACTCGTTTGAAACTCTTTATTAATTCTAGTTATTTCTCCACTTGTTTGGATCACTTGTTTTCAGTAATGTTGTAAAAATTGGCCTAACGCCTAGGCAGCAAAAACTTGTAACATTGAAAAAACTGAAAAAAAAATAGTGCTATTCCTAGGCGCCCGTCTAGCAGCCTAAGCATCCTAGGCGCTAAGTTGCCCCCCGACTAGTGCCTAACGATTTCTGCGACCTTGGTTTTTAATAATTGACTCGACCATATATATTTTATTGAATTAATATGTGTATATATTTAAGTTAATTTTGAAAAAATAGTTCGCAATGATAGATACACAAAATTTTAATTTCATCAATCATATATAAATTTTGATTTCATCTATCATAAATTTTAATTTCAAGTATCACTAGAAGCAATCAATAAAAGCAGTCGACTTGAAAATATATACTGAATATTTAATTATTTATATGATTGATAAAGTTTTTATAGAAAGTTTCCAATAGTTGTATATTACTACAACAAAAAAATCAATTTACATACTAAGAATTTTATAAGTATTAAGATAAACGCAAAGTGTAGGTACAATCGTTGTAGGTAATATTAATATTGTTGTTACATACCTACATAATTTCTATCGGTAAATTTAAAAATTGTTTGTGATTTGTTGGTAATTGGTTGGTATAATTTGGGGAAAAACAATATTTTTACTAAGGTATTCTCAGAGGTAATCGTTAAATTTAGTGACAAAATTATTTATATCGGTAAAACTGAAAATTTATTGTAATGTATATTCACTTTAAATAAGCAAATGTCGCTTTTGTTTGATGCAAGAGCTTAACTACTAAATGGATCTTTCTTAGAATCAAATGTTATAATAAGATGATGCTTTTTTTACAAATGATTACAAAAGTCACATAATAATGGCCTATTAAGACAAAGGAAGGTTGTTTGCATCTTGAACAATTATTGATCTCAAAGGCCGAATAAAGGGAAATTAGGTAAATCTCAATAAGGTGAGTGTTCGAAGACTAAGATCCCAGCTGGCGAACTTGCTGGGAGGAATTCATCCAATCGAATGGGGTGGAAAGCATGTGGCATTGTTGCTTATAAGTAAGGATCAACGTTTCTCCTACAACAGGCGTTTCTTTAGTACAATTATCAGGCTATTCAAAAGTGGACAATAGCCGATAAGTAATCGAAAAAGTATCCAATAATCATTTACTTCTCTGGTTCTTGTTGGTATGCATGAGAAATGATCAATGAAAAATGTAACGTGGAATTGAGGTTATATTTGTACATTATTGTGTTATTAACTAATTTATCTTTCTTAAGTAATATGTCATTTTAATTTATGAGGGAAAATTGCAAAATTAGCCATGTATTTATCGGGGTGTCGCAAAAAGAGTCCTGTAACTTTTAAAGTTGTAATTTTAGTCCTGTGATAAGTTTGCCCCTTAGCAAAAATAACAATTTTAATCCTATAATTACTAGAATTTGACAATTTTACTTGTAGATGTTTTAGTTACGGTAATTTCAATCCTATTAGTAAGGTAAAACAAACCCAATTTTGCCAAATTGATACGTATTTGTGTATTTCCACAATTAGAAAATAATACATGTAGTACTCGTATCTCGGATTTCGATCTTGATTCATAATTCTATTTTTTTTTCTCTTATTAGACAATATATAATGTAAATGATAAATATAAGTAATGAAACATAGACTCTGATACTATTTTCTACTTGATCTTAGGTATATTGAATATTTCACTACAACAATATTTTAGAAATAAGTCAAATATTGAAATAGCCTTAGGACCAAATTTGCATCAACTTAAAACTTATAGGACTATAATTGCACAAATGCAAAACTTACGGGACCAAAATTGCAAACAAATCAAAACATATAATACTAAAATCGTAATTTCAAAAGCTACAGGACTAATATTGCAAAATCCCGATAAATACGAGACTAATTTTGCATTTTTCCCAAATTTATGGTATTCTGATCTAATTACATTCGAAATATTTTAATAAGTGAACTTAATTATTCTCCCACCTTATAGGTGGAATTTATCATGAGTCAATACATGAAATAGACTCTTTTTTCATTTATTTTAAAGCATCAAAATGAATTTATATATCAGAAGTGCTAACAAATATGGGTCAAAATATAAATCACATATTTGCACATAAAGTGGGTCGAGTATATCTATCTGTAGCGGAACTGTCAATCCACTTAACTAGGACTAAGTCCGTCTACAAGTCTTGATGTAAATCCAGTTATGAAGGATCTAGGCAACACCAAATGCAAGTTATCTCGAGTTCTCGAAGACTATGTAATTGAGTTCTTGAGTTGTATTTATTTATCATAGATTAGGTGTTTATTTCCATTGTTTTGAGTCATTTGAGTGGCCAAACTTATGTTAAGGGCCAAATATATTGAGTCTAGAGTCATGGTAGTTACTCATGTGTCGAAAAGAAGCATTGACGATCGAACAATAAAGGGTTGCTTAAAAGACGTCCGACAACAGTTTTCAGCACTGGTGGGGTTTAGTATTTTGGCCATAACTTTCTCTACAAAATTGATATTGAGCTGATTCAAGATGCTATGGAAAGCTAAGAGAAAGGAATACAACTTTCATGAAGACCTCATGAGCTAATTCATAGGTTTGTGGATGCACACGGTCGGAGTGAAATTTCACACGACCATGTCCAGGCTAGGAACTGGGAAAAATAGGTATGCGCTCGCGCATTTTTGTTCTTTTAGGTATATTTTTGAGTTTCCTTTTGGGGTTTAGACTTCTTTTCTTTTCTAGTTGTTAGGGCTTGTTTTGAGCTACCTGTATAAGGGTAACAATTTGTTTATTTTTAATAACAAGACTTTTGATATTGAATATTGAATTGAGATTTTCTCTTCAAACCTTTAGGTTTTTCCAAGAGCTTGAAGATTGTTCATCATAATTGTTGCGAATTTTGACTTATCAAACAAATTTTCGTATTTGTTTGTGGTGTCTATGCATACCGAGGTTCTCGCTTCATTAAGCAACGGGTCGAGGTTTCCACCATTTTAACCGAACTAGGGATGATCTTTGGTTAACAATGTATTGTTTTTTGGGTAGTATGCACGATTGTTGCTATGGCTTACATCAGTTGGTAATCAAAGCCATCTAGCAAGGTTAAATCTATCATTGTTATCTTTTATTTCCATATTTTCTTTGTTATCCATAAACCCTAGTTCTTCAATGGTACAAAAAAAGGTTTGACATTTGCACAGAAAATCAGCAGGTACTGAATTATAATTTTGCGTGCCAAAAAAGAGAAAAAAATTCAAAATTCAGAAAAAATAAAGGCATTCATTTCCGGATTTGTTTTCTTCAAGCGTGAATTTTGTTTTGGTTGTTGATGGAATTGTTTGTACTTATTTATATATCATGTCTGAAGAAATGCGACAACTGCTAGATCTGAAAAACAAAGATCATATGGAAGAATTGACAAAAGTTTTGAAAAAAGTGATGATCGATGTATGTGGGAAACCATGTAATAGAATGAGAACTCATGTTGGTTTCAAGGATACAAAAGTTGAGCAACCGCTTAAGAGAAGGGGTGTCACAAAGAAAACTCCCTATATTAGTACCAATGTTTGGGATTCAGTTATCAATGATCCGCGTTTTGCATCGATTTTCAAAATCACGGAGAACCCATTAATGGAGATTGTCAAGCCGGAGTTGGAATAAGTTCCAAAAATCGAGGCGGAGAAAGGGGATCTGCTGTCGTTAGTTTCAGATGAGGTATATTATGTATTGAGCCAACAATTGAATTTGAAAACTAATTTGAGCTTGAAATTAGTGAGAAAAAAGAAAAAGAGAGTTCGACAAGTGAACAAGAAAATAATCATCAAGGCGATAATAAGGAAAGTTTGAGTGAAAAGAAAATCGAGCGAGAGTTGATGTATGTTTGGACGAGGGTAATATTAAGTGTCAAGGGATGGTCGAGAAAAAAGTGCGTAATAATTTTGAGTGGGCTGAAAACACGGGGGTAATGGCCATTGATGTACAACAAGAGGGACAATATATTCTTATGGCCAACGAAGAGACTTTAGGCATGACTATTTGGATGCTAACATATTTAACTTTATTTTGCCTAGTTTTATTATTTCTTGGTTACATGATGTGGAAAAGCAAATGAATATGCATGTCGTTTGGTTTTAGATCTGGGTCGGGTTCCATCTTTGGGGTCCAACATTTGGATTTGAGGATAAATTCCTTTCTAGAGGAGGGGAATGATGTGAATCCAATTACGAAGGATCCGGGCAACATCAAATGCAAGTTATCAAGGATCCAGACAACACCAAATGCAAGTTATCTCGAGTTATTGAAGACTATGTAATTGAGTTCTTGAGTTCTTGTATTTCTTTATCATAGATTATGTGTTTATTTCTATTGTTTTGAGTCATTTGAGTGGCCAATCTTTTGTTAAGGGCCAAATATATTGAGTCTAGAGTCATGGTTGTTAATCATGTGTCGAAAAGAAGCATTGATGATCGAACAATAAGGGGTTGCTTAAAAGACGTCCGACAACAGTTTTCGGCACTGACGAGGTTTAGTATTTTGGCCATACCTTTGTCTACAAAATTGATATTGAGCTGATTCAAGATGCTATGGAAAGCTAAGAAAATTGGGGCTACAACTTTCATGAGACCCCATGAGCTAATTCACACGTTTGGGGATGCACACGCCCATGTGAAATTTCACAAGACCGTGTGAGGATTCACACAACCGTGTCCAGGTTAGGAACAGGGAAAAACTGAGGCAGGCATCAATGTACACTCCCATGCACATGCTTACGGCCTGGCAATGCTCCCGTGTACGCGTTCACACATTTTTGTTCTTTTAGGTTTTGATTTTCTTTCTAGGTTTAGACTTCTTTTCTTTTCTAGTTGTTTAGGATTTGTTTTGATCGCCTATATAAGTCCAACACTTCGTTTATTTTAAATAATAAGACTTTTGATATGGATTGAATTGATATTTTCACTTCAAACATTTGGGTTTTTCCAAGAGCTTCAAGATTGTTCATCTTGTTGCGAATTCTGACTTAACAAACAAACTTCTGTATTTGTTTGTGGCGTCAACGTATACCGATGTTCTTGCTTCGTTAAGAAATGGGTCGAGGTTTCTACCACTTTAACCGAACTAGTGAAGATCTTGGGTTAACAACGTATTATTTTTTGGGTCATATGCACGATTGTTGCTACGATTCACATAAAGCCTCCTTTTGCTCCATCATTCAGCAATCTACAAGCCTCCACCTTGATTGAACTGCGAACAATAAACGAACCCTGTAGATTGGTTGAACAATGAACAAACCACGAATAATATCACCAACTTAATTGCATATCAATATATATCTGAATTTCATATATTAGTTGAGGTCCTTATAGGAGAGGTTTCTAGATAAATCTCATCTAAATAGGACTCTCTATTATCTAAAATATGGGTGCAACTTAATTGCACCCAATATCTCCCACTTGTTTGATAAATGATTTTATCATGATTTTGATGATTTTGTTTTTATACCAAAACAATGGTTTTAAAGGTTGTCCAAATACTCCTAAATGATTTAAAATGGTTTTAATATTTTCCGGAGTATTTCTTCAAGTTTATTTTCGATATAAATTGGACAACACTTTTGATGATTTTGTGTTAATGTGTTTTTACACCAAAACAATGGTTCTAAAATATTGTCCTAATACTCCCAATCAGTCTAAAATATTTTTACTATTTTTTGGAGTATTTCTTGAAGTATATTTTCGATATAAAATTGGACAATACTTTTGTTTTGAGGCCAATCGGTCGCCCTATAGGGCATCCGTGCACTGAAAATTGTGAAAAAGCAAGAATAAGCTATTTCTTGAAAAAAGGCTGTTGGCGGTCAACAGGGTGGTAGACCGGTCGCGGTCGGCCGATCGGCCGATCGGCGTCGGCCGGTGCGGTCGGCCGGTCGGCCGGCGGGTGACCGTACAGGAGCATTTTTTCAAAATGAACTTTCTCGACTCGTTTTTGGTTACGCTTTCGACCGATCGGACATAGGGTCGACCGGTCGGACCCCCCGTCGGCCGCCCTATGTAAATGTGTTTTCTCATTTTCAAACGTCTATTTGTGCGACGACGTCGCCTGTAGTTTGACAAAAAAATTCTAACCGTTGTGCGTGACAACTTTTCCCTAAATTGTGGGATTGATTTCTAACAGCTCTTTTCTTCAATTGTCTTGCAATTTTTTACAGAATTCATGTCCCCAAGAGAAGCCTATCATGTACAAGACATCTTCTATAAATAGAGCAAGAATTGAAGCAACACAACAAGAGACAAAACTACAACACAACAAGATACATTCAAGAATACACTTGTTCTTACATTGTCTTATTTCTTGTTGTAATTTGCCTAGCTATTCACTTTCACATTCTTGAGGTCTAGGCTTTTCTTGATTACACTTGCACTCTATTGTTTTATCAATTATCGAGTTGTAATCTTGAATTTGGGTAATAATTCAACACAAGATATCCTTGTGAGTGTTCTTGTGGTAAGAACACACTTGGGTGATCTAGGTGTTAGGTGTAAGAAGATTGTGGTAATCTTCTTGTTGAGGTGTTGAAGAATTTGGTATTCTTCAAGGTTGAAGATTGTGGTAATCTTCACAAGGTGCCGTTGGAGATTGTGGTAATCTTCAAGAAGAGATTGTGGTAATCTCAAAGGTGGTGTTGAAGAAGAGTGTGGTGCTCTTCAAGGTGTTGTTGTAAGTTGGTGTTGTATTAATTTGTGGTAAATTAAAAAAATCTTTTTTTCTTTTTGAAATCCATCCCGGATATACTGGGGTGGTAGAGGATTAGGCCCTAGGTGGGTTGAACCTCTTTAAATCGACGTGTGTTGTTTACATTCCGCACCTTTATTATTGTCTTTGAGCATTTGTCTCGAAAAAGAGGGTAAAATCGAAAAGATGGAGATAATCTATTCACCCCCCTCTAGATTATCGTAGCCGCTTGGACTTACACCACTCACACATATTTGACACGACTCATTTGAATCACATCCTGATAGTTCTCACCTTACGTATCTTCTTGCATATAGGGAATAACGCGTGCAACCAGACGAGAAAGTATATGTGATATTCTGATCTAATCACATTGGGAATATTTTAATAAGTGAAATTAATTATTCTCCCACCTTATTGGTGGAATTATCATGAGCCAATACATGAAATAAACTCTCTTTTCATTTATTTTAAAGCATCAAAATGAATTTGTTTATCAGAAGTGTTAACAAATATGGGTCAATACATAAATCACATATTTGCACATGGCCATTAAATACATGCTAAAGTAGTGTCATCAAGCTTACACCTCATGAGATGGTCCAAAGTCCCGAAGGGTATAAGAAAATAATATAGGCTCACACAAAGAATCTTGGGACCCATTCATCACTTTCCATAGGCGGTAGTCTCAAAGCACATGTAGTATGAACACATGCTATGATGGAGCTCCCACTCAATTGAGGCATGTCACGCTCTAGACATCATACAAATCTTAGTTCAGTCTTTATTCAAGCGTCTGACCTGCGTACTACTTGTAGTCATTCCTAACGTGTCATATGATAGTTCGCACATTCGGCTACAAACATGATTTTATGAAGGCAACTGTTAATTACACTTATTAACCTTCTTCACTAGTGAAACGCAAAGGCGATCATTCGCAAACCTCCTTATGTGACACAATCTTTTAAGTCTCATCTTGCTCGCTCTCTGAGTGCCAGTGCGATTGTCCGTGTGAGAGGGCCAATCAAAGCCGGTGGCAAGTCACAAATTCAGTACCAAACACATTATAAGAATCCAAAATATCTTATTAATCACAATATGTTCTCACAGGCCACATAATCAATTCTACTTAATCCCTAATGACTCACATGCCTTTGGAGCATATCTCCAAACAAAGGCTCATCAAAGGGATCAACGCCCACACCACTCACCAATCTATGTCTGAGAACAATTTAATTATACGCAAAACTCTTAAGTGAAGTAGTGCCTCGAGTAAGTATGTTCAGTCTACTAACAATGTTCGACACCCAAACGATACACCAACGTGGTTTTACTATCACAAAGACAACAAAATATCACATGAATATGCGCACAACGCGCATTATTTCACGATACCAAATTTGCGTCTAGTAAATTATAGACCAATATATTAAGATATGTAAGGATCCATATGTCGAAATCACTATTGAGCACGGATCACTTTGATATCCACTCACCAATCTAATCGCTAAGCATAACTTCCAGTACGCATATAACGCACATCAAAAATTCGATAATGTTTACATAAACTAGCTAGTATTTCTTTTCTTCTTCCTAAGACATTGTTTCTTGTCTAAGAACATGATCTTTGACCATGAAGTGTAAAAGCATCCACGGACCACTGCTGAGTAGCGATGACTCCATGTTCTTTCTAATCATTATATTATTGCCAATGTACAATGAGATACAACTCTTGACATATGTTCAGTGACTTAATTGACTATCGTAGGTGATAACTGGTAAATATGCATGCATTTAGAGGTATATTTTGGTGCGTAATTGATACATTTGTATGGATATTAAGTGTGTTTAGGTTAGTTTCTCTTGTTAGGTGTGATACTGGGTATCTTTGTGTACTTTTGAATGAACAGAGCTATATTTGAATGATATCAATAGAATGACCCATACCAAAATGTCAATAGCCAAATGACGAATAAAATTGTGAATGAAAGACGCATGGATGATTGAACAACAGGGGATTGCTTTCGAAAATGTCCAAACGCATCAACAATTTTTAGCACGAGAAGGGTTTAGTATTATAGCCATAACATTCTCTACAAAATTGATATTGAGCTAATTCAAGATGTTATGGAAGGGTTCAAGAACGTGAAGATTGATTCTTCCACGCAAGGGGATTTATCATCATAGTCTAGAACTTTTTTTCCATTTCCATGTCGCATATTTTGTTTAATAATTTATCTATGAATTTGAAAATTATTATGTTAGACTAATTTCATCTTGATTCTAGGACTTGATGAACGTGCGCCCGTGTCTGTGTCCGCGTGTTTTTGTTCTTTTAGGTCTATTTTTGAGTTTACTTTGGCTCTAGACTTTTTTCTTTTCTAGTTGTTTAGGGTTTGTTTTGAGCCGCTTTTATAAGGCCAACAATTTGTTTATTTTTAATAACAAAACTTCTCTTATTGAATATTGAATTGAGATTTTTCTTCAAAGCTTTAAGTTTTTCCAAGAGCTTCAATATTTTTCATCTTAATTGTTGCGAATTTTGACTTATTAAACAAACTTCCGTATTTTTTTGTGGCGTCTATGCATACCGAGGTTCTTGCTTCGTTAAGCAACGGGTCGATGTTTCCACCACTTTAACCGAACTAGTAAAGATATTGGGTTAACAACATATTATATTTTGGGTAGTATGCACGATTATTGCTACGATTCACATCAGTTGGTCAAAGCCATCTAGCAAGATTAAATATATCCTTATTTTCTTTTATTTTCCAGATTTTCTTTGTTATCCATAAACCTTAGTTCTTCAAGGATACCAAAAAAAAGGTCTGGATTTTGCATAGAAAAATCAGCAGTAATGAATCCTAATTCTGCGTGCAAAAAAAAGAGAGAAAAATTTGAAATTCAGAAAAAAAGAAAGGCGTTCATTTCTGGATTTGTTTTCTTCAAGCGTGAACTTTTTTTTGGTTGTTGATTATTTATATTTCATGTTTGAAGAAACGTGACAACCATTAGATTTGAACAACAAGGATTATATGGAAGAATTAACAAAAGTTTTGAAAAAAGCGATGATCAATTTATGTAGGAAACCATGTGATAGAAGGAGAACTCATGTTGGTTTGAAGGATACAAAAGTTGAGGAACCGCTCAAGAGCAGGGGTGTCAGAAAGAAAACTCCTCAATTAGTACCAACATTTGGGATTCTATTATCAATGATCCGCGTTTTACATCATTTTTCAAAACCACGGAGAACCCATCAATAGATATTGTCAAGCCGGAGTTGGAGGAAGTTCCCGAAATTAGGCCAGAGAAAGGGGAACTGTTGTCGTTAGTTCTAATGAGGTATTATGTATTGAGCCAAAAATTGAATTTGAAGATCAATTTGAGCTTGAAATTAGTGAGGAAAAAGAAAAAGAGAGTTTGGCAAGTGAACAAGAAAATAATCATCAACGTGATAAAAAGGAAAGTTTGAGTGAAAATAAAATCGAGCGAGAGTTTATGGAGTATTTGGCCGAGGGTGAAATTGAGTGTCGAGGGATGGTCGAGAAAAAGGTGCGTAATAATTTTGAGTGGGCCGAAAACACGGGAGTAATGGCCATTGTTGTACAACAAGAGGGACAATATATTCTTATGGCCAACAATAGAGATTTTAGGCACGAGTATTTGTATGCTAACATGTTTAACTTTTTTTTGCCTAGTTTAATTGTTTCATGGTTACATGATGTGGAAAAGTGAATGAATATGGATGTCATTTGGTTTTTGATCCGAGTGTATTTATATGAGGGGTCCATCTTTGGGGTCCAACATTTGGATTTGAGGACAAATTCCTTTCAAGAGGAGGAGAATGATGTGAATCCAGTTATGAAGGATCCGGGAAACACCAAATACAAGTTATCAAGGATCTGGGCAACACCAAACGCAAGTTATCTCAAGTTCTCGAAGACTATGTAATTGAGTTCTTGAGTTCTTGTATTTATTTATCATAGATTATGTGTTTATTTCTGTTGTTTTGAGTCGTTTGAGTGGCCAAATTTATGTTAAGGGCCAAGTATATTGAGTCTAGATTCATGGTAGTTAATCATGTGTCGAAAAAAAGCATTGACGATCGAACAATAAGAGGTGTCTTAAAAAATGTCCAAATGCGACAACAGTTTTAGCATTGGCGGGGTTTAGTATTTTGGCCATACCATTGTCTACAAAATGGATATTGAGCTGATTCAAGATGCTATGGAAAGCAAAGAAAAATGGGGCTACAACTTTCATGAGACCCTAGGACCTAATTCACACGTTTGGGGATGCACACACCGATGTGAAATTTCACATGACCGTGTGAGGATTCACACAACCGTGTTCAGGGTAAGAACTGGGAAAAACAGAGGTAGGCATCAATGCACACGCCCGTGTGCAGGCGCACGGCCTTGCCATGTTCCCATGTATGCGTCTGTGCATTTTTGTTCTTTTAGGTCTTTTTTTGAGTTTCCTTTTGGGTTTATACTTCTTTTCTTTTCTAGTTTTTTATGATTTATTTTGAGTCGCCTATATAAGGCGAACACTTTGTTTATTTTTAATAACAAGACTTTTGATATTTAATATTGAATTGATATTTTCTCTTCAAACATTTGGGTTTTCCAAGAGCTTCAAGATTGTTCATCTTGTTGCGAATTATGACTTATCAAACAAACTTCCATATTTGTTTGTAGCGTCTACGCATACCGAGGTTTTTGCTTCAAGAAGAAATGAGTTGAGTTTTCCACCACTTTAACTGAACAAGTGAAGATCGTAGGTTAACAACGTATTGTTGTTTGGGTCGTATGCACGATTATTGCTATGATTCACATAAAGCCTCATTTTGCTCCATCATTCAACCATCTACAAGCCTCCACCTTGATTGAACTGCGAACAATAAACGAACCCCATAGATTGGTTGAACCATGGACAAACAACGAATAATATCACCAACCATCTTTCTAGTTGGTGCAAATAAGTACTAGAGCTATTCACTTTGATATGCACATATTAAACCTTTGGAGAACATTTTGGTGATGCTCCAAGATGAAAATTGTAGAGAGAAATTTCAGGAGAGAGATTATTTTCTTGTTGTGTGGAAGACGTATATTTTTCGTAGACTGATATTGTAGGAAGATATATCAATATATATCTCAATCTCATATCTTAGTTGAGGTCCTTATAAGAGAGGTTTCTAGATAAATCTCATCTAAATAGGACTCTCTGTTATCTAAAATATGGGTGAAACTTAATTGCACCTAATATCTCCCACTCACACATATTTGACATGACTCATTCGAATCACATCCTGATAGTTCTCACCTTACGTCTCTTCTTGCATAAAGGGAATAATGCGTGCGACCAGGTGAGAAAGTATATGTGATGAGAGTTATATTAAGTCATCACCAACCTAACATAACCCTACAACTCAATAACTCGCTATGTACCCCAAATCAAATGGTCGCACCCAATCAAACATCTCTAAATCCCTCTATCAAATAAATAGAGTATGCTCGACTCACTCAAGTATCTTTCTATATTTATGACTAGTCAAACACATTTCGACATAGTCACTCGGGCTATGAATTATAAAACATAAGTGTGTTGCCAATTTAGTTCTTCCTCAGCCTTAAATGTCAATTAGCTTGGTCTTGACAACTTTCCTAGACATGCTCCGATGGACCGAATCCACATGGCCACTGAATACATGCTATAGTAGTGTCATCAAGCTTACACCTCATGACATGGTCCAAAGTCCCAAAGGGTATAAGAAAATAATATGGGCTCACACAGTGACGAAACAGGGACCCATTCAGTCACTTTCCCATAGGCGGTAGTCTCAAAGCACATGTAGTATGTACACATGCTATGATGGAGCTCCCACTCAATTAGGCATGTCACGCTCTAGACATCATACAAATCTTAGTTCAGTCGCTATTCAAGCGTCTGACCTGCGTACTACTTGTAGTCACTCCTAATGTGTCATGTGACAGTTCACACATTCGGCTACAAACAAGCTTTTATGAAGATTGGACATACTTCATAATCAATCAACTCAAATTTCATCTTAGCCTCTAGCTAAGGCTACTGTTAAATACACTTATTAACCTTCTTCACTGCTGAAACGCGAATGCGATCATTCGCAAACCTCCTTATGTGACACTATAGGTCCCAAGGGGTGATAGTATAAAGTCTAGAAGGGGGGGGGATTGAATAGACTTTACCAACTTTTTGATTTTAGCCATTTAAAGTCAGAGTTTAGTCACAAGTCAGCTGGGTCCTTGGTGAACATCTTAGTTTACCTTCACAGTTGAGTTAGCCATTCAACTGACTCGACTGAATTGTTGATAAGATAACACATCTGATTCAGTTAACTCTTCAGAAATTCAGTAAACTTGGTTTTACAGCGGAAGAATTTCACCATTTGATTAAAATATGTTTTTCAACACTTATTTTAAGCTTAGTTATTATCAGATGACTTAGCAAATATAACAAACAACCATATAGATATGCAAGAAATAAAGTGCTGAATTTAAATGACAGAGCAATTTTTATAGTGGTTCGAGGATGGAGTAATTCCTCTAATCCACTCTTTTCCAATCCCTGGAGGTAATCCATTAGGTAACATTGACTTTGTTACAAAATGGTGACAGTCCAAGCTAGGCCTTGATCTCACAGCTGGCTTTGCTTCTAGGACTCAGCTTCTTCACAAGACAGTTGTCCTGCTACTTCAGTTCCTTTAAACTCTTGGATTTGTTCACACAGCCCTCCAACAAGTCTAAAGCTTTTAGGTTCGAACTAGAACCTCACTACACTTTCTTCAACCTTGGATGTGTAGTCCCCTTGTCTTTAAACAAGTTTTCCTCTTCAATAGTTTGAAGTTGTCTTTCCTTCACTGAGTGTGTTGGATTGATTTCCTTCGAGTTTTAGGCTTGAGGATAGTATTGAATGCTTGAGAGTATTTTGCTTTTTGCTCAGATTGCTTGTGTCTGTGTAAGTCTTGGTAACCTTCTCTTAAAGAATTCTTCAGCCTTTTATAGTGCTTGTTTGAAAAATATACCCGTTGAAGAGATATATGTATTTTTTAAACTACACTTTGAGGTTGTTGGCTTGTCTTATCTTGCAGCATTGATGTAGACTGATCCTCGAATTAATACCTTGAAGCCTTTTCTGGATCTCTATAGATTTTCAGGGACATCCTATTGGTTCCTTGCTTTTTGCACTCTTTCAGCAAAATAGCTTTAAGGTTGGGACTGACACATACCTACTTTCAACAAACATTTGATTTTGCTTTGACAACGGATCTCTTCAGCTTTCGAGGATCCTTTTTGCTGCATAACCCCTTTAACAGTCAACTCCACTTATCTGGGAGTGACTCAGCTGTCAGTCTACTGACTGAGACAACTTTTCTGTCACTTTAGAGAGACTTGTATTCACTTCACTCAGCTGCCACTCAACTGATTCTTTATCTTGGTCTTCAGTCGACTCCTGCATTCTTCAACTTGGCTGATTCCACTCAGCTAACAAAACCCTATCTATTACAAGTCGATTTACAGTAGAATTGCGGTGCCAACTTCCTAATCTAAGTTTTACATGGTATCATCAAAATGTACATAAATTTCCCAACAATTTCCCCCTTTTTGATGATGCCAAAACTTAAATAAAAGCAACAAAGTAAATAGTGCATAACAAAGAATGATTGTATGAATATATCATTTTATTGAACATATCATTCTTGCACTTTACAATGTGTTAAAAAGTACAATGAAAATATAAAGTACTTACAATATTCTGTGTATATACAATCATGTAAAAATACAACAAGAAGGTGACCGCAACAGTCTTTATCACCTCTACTGCTTGCTTTTTCTCTCTTCATCTTCAGCTCTCTTTCTATCTTCATCAGCTCTTTTCCTCTTGTTCTCATCTTCCTCTTTCATTTTCTTCTCATAAGCTCTCTTGGAGGCTTCATCTTTCCTCCTTCTCTCATCCCATTCTTGATCTTGCCTTATCTTTTCATCCTCTTACCTCTTAGCCGCCTCTCTGCATTTTTCCCGAAACTTCTTCATTTTCCGATTTCTTAAGTCTATCTCGAGAAGAATATCCTTCTTCTGAGGATTAATATATTGAACATTTCTGCTTGGTGGAGTGCCTCTGTCTCTTCCACCACTTCTTCCTCTTTCTTTTCTAGAGTCAGCTCCTCCCCTGGGAATGTACTGAATGGGCTGAGCTCTTGAAGCCTGTTGACTGCTTCCTTGAGTCTGCTTTGTTTCTCAGCTATTTGACAGATTTCTAAGTCCTCCTCCCAGTACCAATCCCATGCTTTCTTGAGAGTCATTCCCTTGAAAAATCTTTCCGACTTCAGAGTCTGGAACTCCTCAAGTGATCTTGGCTCAGATCCTGCATCGGGAGCTGGGGGACCATGATACATGGAATGTAGATCTTCAATGTGTCTAAGCTGCCTTTGATCAACTTCTGCAAATTTTGCTTCAATTGCAGCTCTTGTCTTCTTAAAAGCTAAGTCAACTTTCTCATCAGTTGACAGCTCCTTTGGTAGCTGGGATAGGTGAGAGCTGGTTGATGAGCCAAGTTGGGGCTTTTCAAGTACGATCTTCAGGGGAGCTTTCTTAAGGGATCCTTCCCCCTTAGTTCCACTGCCTTTCCCCTTTCTATCTGCCCTCTTTTTTGCATCATCACCAATGAGAGAGGTCTAAGGAGTTTTGGACAGAATGAGATCCAGTTTTTCATGCGTTGCTGAGTGGGCTGATCTATGTCCGAACGAAGAGCCTTCATTTCTGCACTCACGGTATTCGTTTCTACATTCATTATCATCATCTCCGAAAGCAGAGTGCTTTCAGTCCTTAGAAGGTCTTGCTTGTGTTGAGCCTTCAGCAACTCCATATCTATTTTATGCGTTTGTTCCATTCAGAACATGTGATCCCGCTGTCTCTATTGAAACTTTGCATTGTTAGCACTCCAAATCACCTATTTAGCAAAGTGGGATTTGAAGTAGCTGACTTATTCTCTTCTCAGTGCCTTCGTCTGTGCTATCCATTCCCAAATTCTTAGAACTGCAGAGATCATTGCATCGTGATTATCCAACCGTTGAGTGAGTGCAGCAAACCCTCTTTCCATATTTTTTTATTTCAAAACAAATAGCCTTGAATGATTTTCAGAAGTCTGTTGCCTCAGGTGGCTTCATTAAATCAAAATCAAATCCAAATGGTACAACTCTTAAATCATCTGGAGCCTCAAATTCTTTACGATGGATCTCTACAGTGTACTTGGCACTTTCTTCAGCTGTTTCGGTCTCCAGTGTACCTCCGCAATGAATGGAAAGTCATCAGAGAATAAATCATCTGGAACTACAGGAACATCTCACACTTCTCTTTAGGGAGTCTTTCCTTTGTTTCTTTGACTTGCTTTAGCTCTATGTGCCTCAGTTGTGTTAGCAGCGTAACTGGCAGTCGTAATTGTGTTAGCCTGCGGAGCTGACTGATCCTCAGCTATCTCAATAGCTTCACTGGCATAAGTGTTTCCTTCCTTTTGAGTTTCCGTAGCCTCAGCTATCTCAGCAGCATCATGGGCTGGTGATGGCACCATTGGGGGTGGGCCATCAACTAATACAAACTTTGATAAGGCAGCTTCCTCGCGTGCCTTCTTCCTGCTGCCATTTCCTCAATATTTAGGTTCTTTGCTACTTTTCTTTGGGGGCGGACTCAACTTCATAGTCAATATCCAAAAATTCCACTAACACATTTTCTTCAGAGTCGCGCAGTGCACTAATTTCTTCTCTTTCAGGAGACTCTGAAGGAGGAACATGCATCTTCCCTTTTTCAGCAGTAATATTATCCAAGGAAGTCTCAACCTCCTTCGGGCCTTCAGCAACCTTGACAGTAGTCTCAACCGATGTAAGGCCTTCTTCAATCCCTTTTGCAGACTCAGTTGCATTAGGGTCTTCTAAAATCTTCCCTTATGCAGACGGAGCTGCATTGGGGTATTGGAATGTGGCATACTTCGAGGTCTCAACCTATTGGATTGCACTTTCTTGACCAGCAGTCTCAACTGCCATGGTCTGTTGTCCATCATTGCCTCAGCTGCAGTAGCGGCGTCCTCGTCCTGTAGTGAAGTTGGAATTTCAGCTGAGACAGTCTTAACCGTCTGAGCCTCATTAATCCCACTCTGATGTTCTGTTTCAGCTTCACCATCGCCTTTTAACTTTCATTTTGTTAGGTATCCCACAATCTCATCCAACCCGGATGTGGTGTGTGCAGTTTCCCCCTCAGCTAGCGCACCAGCTGAATCACGATCAGTGGGGTCACGGGACACATGAGACTCGACTGTTGTTTTCTTTGAGTGATCATCCGATTGGGCAGGTGTCTCAACACCTTTCACAAGGGTTGGCTCAGCTAACTTGCCTGCTACATCTTCATCCTTAGCTTCATTGCCAATGTCTCTGTGCTAACCTTCGGAGTGTGCTGGTGAGGTAGAAGCATCAATGGTCCTCACCATTTCCAGAATTTCAGGGGTAGGAGACATTTGAATAGATGATGACTCTCCAGGACCCCTTCGCAATGATTTCTCATGCAGCTCCTTGGACTCTTTCAAGACTTGCTATAGCTCAGCCTTCTCAATTAGATCAGCAACCTCCAATTCTTCCACGTCACTATCACTGATGTTGCTCGCAGGTTTCAAGGCGCTCTCGGAAGCTTCTATAAATGCGCATGAGTGAGGCTTTTGAGATTCCTCAACTGCCTTGGCCTTCTCTGTTGCCTTCACCTTCTCCTCATCATTCTTTTCATACAGGATGGTTGTGCAAAAATCTGGATCGAGAGCAGAACGAATAACAATGTTCCAAAGAAAGCTTAGGAGTTCTTCCTCCTCCGCAATGAACTCGGGGCTTTGGAATTAAGATTGGGCTGCACTCAGCTTCCAGGCTCTTTAAACTCATAGGCTCTCTTCCACATCAGGGTATGCAGGAGATAGCATAATAAGATCATCATCATCCTCCTGCATGTGCTCTTCTACGACTTTTTCTTCCTCAGCAACCATCACATCAGTCTGAGGGGATGTCACGGCTCACTCTTCCTATCTGTTGTCAGCTATGTTAGGTTCAAATTCCTCAGCTGTTGGCCTAATGTAGGTCCCAAGGGGTGCGAGTAAGATTTAGAAGGAGGGATTGAATAAACCTTACCAACTTTTCGATTTTGGTCCTTTTAAAATATTACAGAGTTAATTACACAGCTATGTCCTTGAGGGACTGACTAAGTTAGTTAATCGTGAGTTAGCCACTCAACGGACTCGATATTTTTGATAGAATAACTCAACTGTTTAGTCTAAACCTTAACTTGGCTGTGATGAGTTTTTCAGCGGAAGACTTAACACCCTTGAATTTGATTTAACTTTATTTTAACACTTGATTTTAGCACTTAGTTATTTATCAGCAGATATAAAATAAATGTGCAGAAATGTAAATATGCTGAAATGTAAATGACACAAGTAATTTTTATAGAGGTTCGAAGATGGGGTAATTCTTCTAATCCTCTCTTCTCCAACTGGAGGAATCCACTAAGTAATGATCAATTCACAAAGTGGTTATCAGTCTAGAGACAAGTCTTGATCACACAGCTGACTTGCTCCTTGGACTCAGTCTGGAGATGCCTTGGTCACACAGCTAGCTTCTCATCCGACTCAGCTTCTTCACAGTGTAGTTGCCTTGTTACTTCAGCTCACTTCCTCAAGTTTCTTGGATTTGATCACGAAGCCCTCCAATAACTTGAGATTGGTTCAACCTTGAACCTTCCTACAATCCTCCTTGGAATGTAGACCCCTTTTGATTTTTCAAAAGTTTCATCTTCAACAGTTTGAAGTTGTATTTCCTTCACAGCTTTGTGTTGGATTGATTTCCTTTAAGATTTAGGCTTGAGGATTTTACTTGAATATCTTGAAAATATTTTGCAGGTTAGAGTTTGAATAATGCTTGCTCATTCGTGGTTCAGGTAACCTTTTCTCAATGAAATTCCTCAGCCTTTTGTAGTGAACTTTCAAAAATCTGCCCGTTGAAGAGATAGGCTGATTTTCAAAAGTCACTTGTGTTCGTTGGCTTGTCTTTTCTTGGTCTTCATTCTTGAGATGTAGACCTTTCCTCGTATTAAATGAATGTCCAGCTTTTCAGGTTCTGACACGGGGTGCCGTGCTTCCCATTGGTTTATTCCTTTTGCACGCTTCTGGGGCTGAACACTTTAAGACCTGGCAGCTTGGGTGAATTACTTGTTTAAGTAATGTTCTTGACTTCTGTGCAATGGATTCTTTTCAGTTAACTCCTCTTTGCAGTTGCCTTTTTCCCAGGTGACTTGAGTCTACTCCAATCATTGAAAGACTCATCTGTCACTTCAACTTGTGACACGGCTTCTTGAGTTGACTTAATTGACTCTTACACAATTGTCCCTCAGATGTTACGTCTTTAGTCGAGTCCTTGGTCCTTGTTGGGAAATTTATTGTTTAGATTTTGATGAATGCCATGTAAAACTTAGAATAGGAAGTTGGCACCCCATTTTTGTTGTAAACGCATTGTAATAAATAGGGGCTGGTCAAGGTGAGTTAAATCGGCTATGCCCAAACATGCAAAGAAGACAACTGGAGACTAGAAGGAAGACTCATTGCAAGACAATTTGAGTATGGCAAAGAAGAGAAGACGAGAACTCGACTAAAGGATCATCTAAGATGCGGTGAGAGGAGTATCGATCAAGTCAACTCAAGATAAGCCAAGTCTCAAGTTGGAGTGACGAAGAGTCATCCATGATTGGAAGGCGACTCTAAGTCACCTGGGAAAGCAAGGAAATGCGATCAAGTCGAGATAATCAAAAAGATCCGTTGCCGAAAATCAAGAGAATTACTTAAACAAGTAATATCTCCATGTTACCTTTCTCGAAGTGCTCGAGTCCCGAAGCGTGCAAAAGGAATAAACCAATGGGAAGCACTACACCGTGTCGAAACTCGAAAAGTCAAGAACAATTCATACGAGGAAATGGCAATTCCAAGGACTGCAACAAGACAAGCCAACGACCACAAGTGACTTTAAAAAATAAGCTATCTCTTCAACGGGCAGATTTTTGAAAAGCTCACTATAAAAGGCCGAGGAATAACTCGAGAAAAAGTTACGAAGGTTACCTTGACCATCCGAGAATTGAATACAAGCAAGAAAGAAACATTTTGTAACCTAAAATATTCTCAAGTTATTAAACGCTCAATCCTCAAGCCTACATTACGAAGAACATCAATCCAACACTCACTGTGAAGGAAAGATAACTTCAATCGGTTGAAGAGGAAATTATCTTGAAGAATAAAGGGGTCTACATTCCACGAAGGATTGTAGGAAGGTTCAAGTCGAACCAAGTCTTGAGCTTTTGGAGGGCTTCGTGATCAAATCCAAAGAGCTTGAGCAAGTGGGCTGTAGTAGCAAAGCGTGCCTGTGAAGAAGAAAGAGTCGTCACGAGAAGCCACCGTGAGTGATCAAGGCATCTCGGTGAGTCCCAAAGAATCAAGTCACCGTGTGATCAAGACTTGTATCCTGGACAACACCACTTTGTATCGATCAATACCTAGTGGATTCCTCCGGGAGTTGGAGAAGAGAGGAGTAGAAGAATTACCCCATCTTGAACCTCTATAAAAACTTATCGTGTCATTTACATTTCAAAGACTTTAAATTCCTGCATCTTATTTGCTTAACTTTTTTGATAAATTTGCTATCTACTTGATAATTTCTAAGTACTAAATCAAGCTTTAAATATCTACTAAACCAAACTTAAGGGTGTTAAGTCTTCCAGCTGAAAACAAACCACATTTGAGCTAATTCGGTTTTAACAATGAGTTATTCTATCAACGGCTCGATCAGTCGTTGAGTGACTAACTCTCTTGATTAACTAAATTGGTCATCCACCTAGACACAATTGTGTAGTATCAACTCTGAACTTTTAAAAGGAATAAATCGAAAATTTGGTAAGGTTTATTCAACCCCCCCCTTCTAAACCTTACACTCACACCCCTTGGGACCTACATGTGGTATCAGAGCGGTTGGTTCATTGAGCCTTCCGCACTGCTGTTCTTGAACTAGATCTCCAAATTTTTCAAAGTCTCGCTTTAGTACTTAAATTTTCAAAACTCTTTTTATCATTAAAATTTATTATCATGGAAGCAAATTTGACATGCATCCCTATGTCCACAATTGAAGAATTTGATGATTGGAAAATTCGTATGCAGGCTCATCTATCAGCATTACATGATGAGATGTGGATAGTGATAGAGGATGGGCCACTGCAAATCTTAAAGTGAACACGGTGTAAGAAGAGCTGCGGTGAAGGTGAAGAGGATGTTGCCCCTAGACCAGCTATGGTTGAAAAACCAAGAACTGAATGGACAAATGATGACAGAAAAAGATACAACCTGGACAATGTAGCCAAGGACATCCTTTACAAAACCTTGGACAAAGCCATGTTCAATAAAGTCAAATCACGCAAAACGGCTAAAGAAATCTGGGACAAGCTAACATTGATTTGTGAAGGCTCGGAGCAAATCAAGGAAAATAAATTATCGAGCATTGTACAAAAATTGAGAATTTCAAAAGGATCGCGAGGAGAAAACCTGGATCAAGCTGGATGCTCGGTTCACGAAATCACCAACGAGCTATCTGCGCTTGGAAAGGAATATACACGAAGGAAATGTGTATGAAGATCCTAAAAAGTCTCGACTGAATGAGAAATGAAGGTCATGGTCTTGAGACATTCCATGGACCTATCGAAGACCTCCAACCATGAACTATTCTCGGATCTCAAAGCCTACGAATTTAAAGTGAGAAGAAAAGATCGGGAAGAGAGCAATTTGTATCCAAAATAGTCAGCTTGCTCTAATTGTTAAGGATGGAAAGAGAGCTGAGGTCAAAAAGTCATTGATCCGAAAGAAATAGCCCGATGGTTAAAAGGTTCAACAAGTTCTTCAATAAGAACTACAAGAGAGGCAAGGCGAAACCTCCGAGAAGACACTCGGCTCCCTCCAAGTCAAGGGAATATAGGCCAACCAAGAGGACGGATCATCAAAAAGCTGAATATCTAAGGGGCGACAATCCAAGAATGGAAAGAGGCTGATCAAAAGGTTGAATATCTATCTTTGAACTGTAGGCAACCAGGTCACTACGCCATTGATTGCCCATATCCTGTAGCCAACAAATACGAGAATGAAGAAGAAAGAAAGGTCTTGAGAGAAAGAAGACAAGAAAAGAAAAGGCAATGTTGGCTGCGAGATAGCTGAGACAACCAAGTCAAGAGAGACAAATGATTGAGAGAGAAGGTGGCGACTACTCAAGTGACTCGAAGAAGAAGCCCGATTTGTTTGATGGCCAAGGAACAAGATCAACTCCCAAGAAGATGAGGTACTCTCTAACTCATCGAACTCGTTCTAGTGATAGTGATTGTGACACACACACTTCATCACCCACTGATCTTTATGATTCATTAGGCAAAATGATGAAAGATTTTGAACACATTAAATCCTCACACACACTACTAAATGAGGAAAACAGACCTACTCAAGAAAACTCACAAAATGGTGACTAAGGAGCCGAGTACTCTAGGTCAAATAGGCGATGAGAATAAAAGTTTAAAAATTAAAAATGCCAAGCTAATAGCGAAAATAGCTGCCATAGAAAAGAGGAGAATGACCTCAAAAATGTTATTGCCTCATTCACTAAGGCATCTAAATCATTGGATGATCTTATTATGAGTCAAAGAGAATGTGGAGACAAGACAGGACTTAGGATTTAATTCCTCTGTGCTATGTCAAACTTCAAAAGTAATTTTGGAAAAAGGATCTTCAAGCAATGAAGAGTCTAAAAAATCCAAAACTCAAATGGTGCACACACATTCACTCCAAAGCACAATTACAAGCAAAGCGGCCTTGGTTATAAAGGAAAAGGCAAACAACCGAGTTGAGTGCGGCTTGAAAGGACAATTGAGAAGAGATTCGATCGAGTTCCTCAAAAACTCCAAATAGAAAATACTCGTAAAGAAGTAACAGCTACCAAAAACCCCAAAATCTATAGAAGAAATACATATGATGGGAATGGTAGAAAATATCCAAGCCAAGTGATTGGAATGATGTGAACTATCGGCATAGACTTATGGAATATAAGCCCAAATGGCAAAGGCCTAGAACTCGTGAGAGGCCATTCCAAAAGTATAAGAGCTTTCATCGGCACACATATGCACCTAGGCACTACACTCGGAGACACCACAATTATCCAAAGAAGGCGATTGCTAAAACACATATACGGCATACGAGACAAAAGAGACAAATTGTATGAACCTAGAATCCCCAAGCAATTTGCCAAGATTAATTATGATTATGGCATCGATAGATGGCAACCCCTTAGAGTCAAATCATTTGGCTATAAGTTGGTTGGATCATCTTACAATTCTAACCCCTCGGGACCCGGACAAGTATGGGTACCTAAAACTTAATTTCCTTGATTGCGGGTTCAAGGAACAGTGAGTGCCAAGGAACCTGGTACATGGATAGTGGTTTATTCGGACATTATGACAGAAACAAGAAAAATCTGTCAAAATTCAAGGAAGTTAAAGGAGCAAAAGTCATATTTGGAGGAAATGAAGCTCGAGGTGAAATAAGAGGCATTGGATCCATCAAGAGGAACGGATTAGAAATCACGGATGTTGCATATGTTGAAGGACTCAACTTCAACTTGCTAAGCATCGATCAACTCGTGACAAGGGCTATAATGTTGGATTTAACATGCGTATATGCCAAATCAAGGATCTTGAATCGAATGAAATTGTGTTGCAAGGATGCGGACAAAAGAACATGTATGTAGTAGATTGGTCAACCGATACACCCGGCACTGTCTATTAGCAAAGAGCACAAATTGAACCAAGTTGGTACGTGGCACAAAAAAGTGAGTCACCTAAATTTCATGACGATTATCAAGCTTGCGAGAAGTAATCTTGTGGAAGGACTTCCGGACTCGATATACAAGAAGGAGAGTATATGTGACGCATGTCGAAGGGAAAAGCAGATCAAATCATCATTCAAAGAAAAGACACGCCCATCTTTAACAAGAATATTACATCTGCTACATATGGATCTATTTGGCCCATGGAACCAAATAAAGCATAAGTGGAAAGAAATACACCTTGGTGGTAGTAGTGACTACTCGAGATATACATGGACAATATTCATGTGTAAGAAGAAAGAAACTCTCTGAAACTACCACACGGTGATGAAGAGGATTCAAAATGAGAAAAGCCAAACCATTATCAAAATTAGATCAGACAGAGGAACTGGTTTGTCAATGGTATAATAACTCAATATTGTATTGAAAATGGTATTGGTCATGAATTATCTGCGACAAGGACTCCACAAAGAGAATGGAGTTGCGAAAAGAAGGAATAGAACTCTCAAAGAAGCGGCAAGGACCATGTTAGGTTACGGGGTTACCAAAAAGATTTTGGGGTGAAAGCAATTAACACACTTGCTATACTCAAAACAGATGTATGATAAGCAGACGGTGACAAAGACTCCCTATGAGATTTGGGCGGGGAGAAAACCAAATGTTGCATATTTTAGAATATTTGGATGTAAATGCTTCATCCATAACAATGGCGAAGACAATCTAAAGGCTTTCGATGCTAAAGGCGATGAATGTATCTTCTTGGGATACTCGGTGAAAGCAAAGCCTCTGATACTCAACAAAAGGACTATGGTTGCGG
Organism: Rehmannia glutinosa; assembly: GCA_016081115.2. NCBI lineage: Eukaryota > Viridiplantae > Streptophyta > Magnoliopsida > Lamiales > Orobanchaceae > Rehmannia > Rehmannia glutinosa. Next base: position 122,015 of record JABTTQ020001800.1, on the reverse strand, counting down.
AAGAATCCATTCATGTGGTATTCGATGAGCCAAATGTAAATGGAGAAGACATTGAAGAGTCGGCTAATAAGTGAATCATCCAACCATACAGAAGAGTCCCTATCTTTGAAGCTGAAGCTGGAATTATAAACTCGGATGAAGATGAGATAGGTGAGTCTCATAAAATGCTATAAAATTTGCAGCTAAGTGATTGCAAGAGAGTTGATCAAAGCAACACACGGTACTGCTAGGCAGTCGAATCCAGCTAACTTACTTCAACTTTGATGTAAGATGGTGAAAGACCATCCACCATAACTTGTCATTGGAGATATAAGAGAAGGTGTCAAAACAAGATCGAGAACTCAACAAGAAGCTATGTTCACATGCTTTATCTCACAAATAGAGCCTAAAGATGTGTTACAAGCATTGGATGACACACATTGGATTCAATCTATGCAAGAAGAGCTGAATCGGTTTGAAAGAAATAAAGTATGGGAATTAGTTCAAAAACCCACCCATCAAAATGTTATTGGTACTAAATGGGTGTTCGAAACAAGATGAGCGACGGAGGGCTGTGGGTAAGAAACAAAAGCAAGACTAGTAGCCAAAGGATATTGCCAAGAAGAAGAATAGATTTTGATGAAACATTTGCTCTGTAGCAAGATTGGAAGCTATAAGGATGTTTCTTGCCTATGCAACTCACAAGAATTTTATTGTATATCGATGGATGTAAAAATGCATTCCTAAATGGTTTATTGGAAGAAGAAGTGTATGTTGAACAACCTCCGAGGATTTGAGTAGAAGACTCTTGGAGATAAGGTATACAAACTCAAGAAAGCTCAGTATGGATTGAAAGCAGTCACCCCAGGCATGGTATGATACTTTGTCACAATTCCTAACGAGAATGGATTCACAAAAGGAAAAGTAGATAGAACACTTTTCAGAATTCAAGACAAGAAGAGTATCTTTGCTTGTTCAAATATATGTGGATGACATCATTTTTGGATCCACAAACAAAGAGCTATGTGAAAAATTTTCAAACCTCATGCAAAGCAAATTTGAAATGAGCATGATGGGAGAGGCGACATTCTTCCTTGGACTCCAAGTGAAACAAGCTGAAGGATGGAACCTTCATAAGTCAAACAAAATACACCGAGAGATTTAATGAAGAAATTTGGTATGGAGGAGAAGTCTTCGTGAAAATACCAATGAATACATCATCAAAATGGACATGGATGCGGATGGCAAGCCAGATCAAACAAGATATAGAGCACTTATTGGATCATTGCTCTATCTCACAAAGAAGCGGCGGACATCACCTGTCTTTGTAGGTGTATGTGCAAGATTTCAATCTGCTCCAAAAGAGAGTCACATGACGGCTAAGAGAATCTTGAGATACTTGAAAGGAAGCCAAGAAGTTGGCTTATGGTATCAAAGGAAGGTGGATTCAAGCTAATTGGCTATTCGGACTCGACTATCTTTGGATGCGAGTTGACAGAAAAGCACCTCGAGGCACATGTCAAATGCTTGAAACAGTGATTTCTGGAGCAAGAAGCAAAATTCAATAGCCACCTCTACAATTTGACAGCGGCAGAATACATAGGCTGCGGGCGGTTGTTGTTGTGCCCAAGTCCTATGGATGAGACAACGGTGAGAGACTATGAAGTTGAAGAAAAGGAAATTCCAATCACGTGTGATAACACAAGCGCAATTGCAATCACTCGAGAATCTGTGTTGCACTCAAGAACAAAGCATATCGATGTCGAGATATCACTTCATAAGAGATCATGTTGAAAAGAAGGACATCATATTGGAATATATCTCAAGCGATAAAGTTATTGACATATTCACAAAACCATTATGTGAGTCAAGATTTGAAGAACTCAAGCATGAGATAGGGTTAATCGGTGCTGACACTCGGAAGACTCGAGAGAAAAGAAATGGAACACAAAAAGAGAAAAAGGATGAAATCTCAAAATCGACTAAATGAATAAGCCATGTCGGAGAGACAGACTATACCGAATTAGGCAGCAGGTGAGTCACTCACTTGAAGCTGTGACCGAGAAAGAGTTAAATCGGCTAAGGGATAAGTTGAGTCATTTATGAGCAAAGTGACAAAAACGTTCGTTTTTACTAAGCGGGAATGTTTTTAAGAATGACGTCGACATAATGATGATGTGTACGGACAAAAGCTGCATACCAAGCTTATGATTGGATATAAATGCTTTGCCGCATTAAATCGAGACATTAAATGCTAATCGGCGTGCAAAATCTAAGCCGTTGATTTCAATCACATTTCAAAAACCACCATACGTCCTTTCGAAACCATACTTAACCCATTTTTAAATGTTTTCTCTCACATATCACCAAAATGGTTCATCTCTATCTCGAAAACAAAAGCAAAACTCTCTCAAAACCCTCTCGGTATTCAAATCAAATTTCTAAGTTTCTTTTCGGTGAAATCTGAAAAATGGCATCAACCTATGATTTTGTCAAGCTAGGAAAGCAAATCCACGAGGTCGACCAGTGGTTTCGAGGGCATGGTCAAGCAGGTCCGAGGACGCCCTCATAAAGAAAATCGCAAAAAGCTCGAAATGTCCCGGTGAAACCATTTACGACGATGGAGTTCTCGATGACCTATGTGGAAGAGGTCGCACGATTCTACGTGAACGCGAGATTCACGATGAAGGGATAAAGTCATCTGTTCACGGAAAGAAGTTCACCATCTCTGCCAAGGATTTGGTGAACACTACTCACTACCGACGGAAGGAGCATCGAAAATCAACGAAGGCGATGTAAACCTTCTTTGCTTGGAAGGAAGTAGCCAAGCCCGACTATCTTTGATAAAATAGTTTACCACAAACAAGAAGGCTTGAAGGAGGATTACCACAAGTTTTTGGACATAGTTTCCAAATGCATAAACATCAAATTTAGCGGAGTTGATCGTAATGGCTGCGATCATTGAAGAAAGGAAAATAAAGTAAAAATTTGAGTTTGTCTCTGACAATGGACTACGCCCGAGAATGTAGGAACAATTCCTTCAAGGAAGATGGTGCATTTGGAGGATCCCTAAGATATGGCCTGTGATTGGCCGGCTGATGGAGGTGAAAGGAGTCCCTCTTAGACATGGAAAGGCGTTCCATGTAAACAAGAGATGTTCAGATCAAACCTCTGCGGCGCCTGAAGAGAGCTACGCCAAGAGAGGCGACACGAGTGAGGGGAATCAGTGACCACTGAAGATACAATTGTTTCCTCTCCACCAAAGAAGAAAGCTGCCCTACTGCGGCCGCTAAAAAAGCTATTTGCCCCTGCGGCTAAGAAAAGATTCTTTCTCTCTCCCGACAAAGAAAAAACAAACAAACTCCTGCCCCTGCCCGCAGTAGTCACACTTGCCCCATGACCGTGTCTCTGCCCCAACAAAGACAACGGTCGAGAAGGACTCTCAACTACCTTATCCGATCGTCAAAAAGAGGAGATCGATAAGCCAAGACGGCCGGCTCCTCGGAAGAAAACACCAACCGGCCCCCCGCCCAAAGACTCGAAGAAACTCTTTTTGAACTAGAAATCCCTCTAGTACAAACTAGGAGACGAAGAAGAATCATCAAGCACTCCGAGCTTGAGAAACCGGCCGAGTCGGCCACTCACCGGGCAGATCTGGGAGGCTAACTGGAGAAGTAGAGTCTCCGGATATTATAGATGAAACAAATAAGTCTGTTGAAGGCGATCAAGAGCAAAATCGAAGACACACGGCCGTAGTTCGCAGTGAGACACAAGAAGAAGGCGATAGAGATGATAGTGATGTGATGATCCTATCCCCACCTTACCCAGGACATCCAAAATCGTCTGCGAGCGTGGAGGAAGTGGAAATTGAGTCGATCAAGGAACAGTTCAACGACTGAATTTATAGAAGAGGAAGAGAAATCTGAACTTCCTTGGGTGACCTCTGTGATCTCAAGATCGGATGAAGAAAATTGCAAGGACATCTTGCGGATCTTCAAGAGATAAGGAGAAGGAGAGACGGAAGAGGAAGGCGAGGCACGTGAGAAGGCCAGTATCTGCCCTATCACCGGCACCACAGAACACACACATCATCTCCTTGATGTCTTCTCGGGGCAGTGATGAGGATCGGACCTGCTTCTTTGCCCGCGAAAGAGTTGCAAATGCGGCAAGCAATGCATGAATCGAGAATTCTTCATGAGAAGAGCATGATGGAGGGACCAGGAGAGTCCTCCAAAACACAGTGGAAATCGATCCAATGGGAGTAGTGCGACAAATTGCCACCGTTATTCTTGCCACCACTTCCCACTCACTCGGAAGAAGGATTGAAGGAAATGGCGATGAAAGCGGGTTAGTGGGGACCCGTCGAGCCAACCCCTAATGAAGGTGTCTTACCACCTTTGATGGCTGAACACTCGGTAGAAAGCAGCCGGGAGTTTGGAGGCGAGTGACCCCATTCCAAGTCACTCGGTGGTGCGCCGGTGCGGGAAACTCCTCCACTGCGGCAAGGTCGGAGGATCTGCAGATGACTCCTAACAATTTAGGAGGCGAAGTGGAGAAGGTACAAACACAAAATACACAACAAGTTGCCATCAACGAAGCTCGAACAGTTGAGACTATCTCGGTGAGGTGCCAAGCTGCTCGAAGGCTAATGACGGCTGCGATGCGGTCGAGGCACGAGATGGAACAGCCACAGGAGTTAACACTGCAGGCGATGAAAGTGCAATCCATGGGGTTGAGACTCCAATGGATGCCACCACGAAAGACCCTAAGGCAGTGACCTTTGTCGAAAGGGAGGTCAAGCCTCATTGCGATTGAGGCGCATGAGGTAATGAAGGCCAACGGGAGGTTGAGACTTCCGGGGTAAAGAGGTCAAAGTAGAGAACATCCTTCGCTATCATTGATCCATCCGAAAAAGGAGATAAGCGCGCTTCATGATTATCGGGATAATCTGATGTAACTTTTCTGGGATCGAGGAAGGCGACGAAGAAGCTGAGTCATCCCCGTGTGAGATCAAAAGACTCGGTGAGGATGTTCCAAGCACGAACAAGTCGATCTCAAGACTACTCGTCAAACTTTCAATTTTGATGGTGAGCCACCAATGGAAATCTCATCATCGTCGATGGCGTTTCGATAAGGCCAAGGACTAGTCCACTCGAATTGGAGAAACCAGTTTGAGACCGAGCGAAGGCTGTTGAGGCAGTGAGGCTCGGCAAAAGTCGGGTCCACTTCACAAAGACCCCGGTGAAACAGAGTCCATCGCGGGCTCCCCAAGTGCTAGCGAGTTCGACTCAAAAGGAACTTCACGCGCACCTTTCATCATTGAACAAATCCCGATTGGCGTGATGATTCCTTTGTAGAATCATTTCCTTTCTCTCTAGAGGTACCGACCTCCCGACGAGTCGAGAACGATCTCGCGTGCTTCCACGACCAAACCCTGTCCTTCCATCCGACACCATCGTTCTAGTGACTATGACTTTGACGTTGCATGGCCGTCACCGTACACGGAAGAAACGAGCCGAAGTTCGGGAGGTGTTCAAAGCATTATTTGCTTTGAAATTGAGCGGATGGAGAGGCACCAGGCCTCTATGGACATGAGGCTGGATAACGAGATGCCAACCTTCTGCTGACTTGAGAGGCATAACACGATCGAGAATCGGGAATGGTGGCAACAAAGTAGCAAACAATGCGTGTGGAACAAGCTAGATATTTGAAACATTGTTCAACAAGTTCTTTGGTATGGAGAGTGAGAATCTTCGCAAAATGAAATTGAGAGAACACATTGAGCACATGCATGAAGCTCACACTTTCTTTGAGATAAAGGCTGCTGCGTGAGCAAAATAAGAGTGATCTCCAGCGTATGGAAGAAAACATGGATAGAAAATTCAGCCTTCTCATGGCCGAGATAAAGCTAATTTCAAGAGTCCAACGCTACTCGCTCTACGAATTTCGTGCCGCATACTCCCACAATGAGACTCGAGGCGAACTCGACTATCAATGAGGCTCGACTTCACCTTTGCCGATATGTTTCGGGGTTCCTCTCTCCTTTGATGATGCCAAAAAGGGGAAGAGGAATACTTTAAAGCGCTAAAGAGATCTCGGCTGAAAAGGAGGGAAGCGGTGTGAAGGAAAGACAGTGAGGAAGTTACAAGGAAAAAGAAAGGAAAGTCTTTGAGGGGAAGAATCGAGAGATGTGACCTTAATGATTGCACAAACTCCCAACAAGGTCTTGTCACGGTGATATTATCGACAACAAACTCCCAGTGACTCTGCCACTCCAACACTCTGCTATATCTATGGTTTGAAAAGAAAAGACAATTGAAGCGAGGATGGAGGAAGTGGAAGGAAGGATGGATGCCCGAGTTATGAATATCTTGAAACAACATGGAGGCATTCCGGTGAGACAGAGACACTTATGCCATCTCGATGCTGGAACCGAACCAAGATCGGTTGATGAATTTAAAACGCTCGCATCGAAGGATACTTTGCAAACATGTCCATGGCTCAAGCTTGGGACTTGTCTTGGGAAAAGGGTCTCACGCTATGTGAAGAAGCTAACGAGCGTGAGACTACTGGCGGTCGTCTGCTGGTCACTCGCTAGTCACTCAATTGGAAAGAAGAAGACCCCGATCTGAATACACGCCCGAGGAAGAGGAAGAAGCGATGGTGGATGAAGAGGTTTGGACTGAGCCTCTGCCCAAAAACATTGAGTACATAGATCCAGGCAAGAAAGGAGGGATCTCTTTGGGCTGGTCTTGACCAAGTAGCCAATCTGCAAGTGGCTAAAAGCAATCTTGAGTATGCGAAAAGAATAGAAGAAGAAAATAAGAGACAAACTCAGCTATGGGAGGAAAGACAAGAGAGATTAAGAAGAGATGAAGCTGCCCCAAGGCATATGAAAAGAAGAAGAATGCGGCGGTGAAGATGAGAAAAAGAGAAGAAGACCCGAAGATGACGGAGAATCAAGAAGATGAAAGAAGGAGGCAAAAGGAGATGAAGTGTTCTTGTCCACCCCTTCATGTATTTTACTATGTAAATACATAATATGTAAGTCTACGCAATAAAGCTATAAATTCTCTATCTTTTTGTGTAGACAAATGTTTGCTCGATACATACACCTTGTAATTGTGTAAAAGAACAAGAATGTTATGATCAATAAAAGGATTGATTCTACGCATACATTCTATGTGAATGCACTATCGTATGTATCCTTGCTATTTACTTTTTGAATGTTTTAAGTTTTGGCATCATCAAAAGGGGGAAATTGTTGGGAAATTTATTGTTTAGATTTTGATGAATGCCATGTAAAACTTAGAATAGGAAGTTGGCACCCCATTTTGTTGTAAACGCATTGTAATAAATAGGGCTGGTCAAGGTGAGTTAAGTCACTATGCCCAAACATGCAAGAAGACAACTGGAGACTAGAAGGAAGACTCATTGCAAGACAAGCTGAGTATGTCAAAGAAGAGAAGACGAGAACTCATTGAAGGATCGGCTAAGATGCGGTGAGAGGAGTATCGATCAAGTCGACTCAAGATAAGCCAAGTCTCAAGTTGGGGTGTGAAAGAGTCATCCATGATTGGAAGGCGACTCTAAGTCACACAGGGAAAGCAAGGAAATGCGAGTCAAGTCGAGATAAGCTGAAAAATATTCGTTTGCACATAAATCAAAAATTACTTAAACAAGTAATATCTCCATGTTACCTTTCTCGAAGTGCTCGGTCCCGAGCGTGCAAAGGAATAAACCAATTGGAAGCACTATCACCGTGTCGAACTACGAAAAGTGAAGAACAATTCATACGAGGAAATGGCAATTCAAGGACAAACAAGACAAGCCAACGACCACAAGTGACTTTCAAAAATAAGCTATCTCTTTCAACGGGCGGATTTTTGAAAAGCTCACTATAAAAGGCGAGGAATAACTCGAGAAAAGTTCACGAAGGTTACCTTGACCATCCGAGAATTGAATACAAGCAAGAAAGAAACATTTTGTAACCTAAAATATTCTCAAGTTATTAAACGCTCAATCCTCAAGCCTACATTACGAAGAAAATCAATCCAACACTCACTGTGAAGGAAAGATAACTTCAATCGTTGAAGAGGAAATTCTTGAAGAATAAAGGGGTCTACATTCCACGAAGGATTGTAGGAAGGTTCAAGGTTGAACCAAGTCTTGAGCTTTTGGAGGGCTTCGTGATCAAATCCAAAGAGCTTGAGCAAGTGGGTCATGTAGTAAGCGGTACCCTGTGAAGAAGGCTGAGTCGTCGAGAAGCCGGTGAGTGATCAAGGCATCTCAGGTGAGTCCCAAAGAATCAAGTCACCGTGTGTGATCAAGACTTGCATCGGATCAAGTACCACTTTGTATCTTGATCAATACCTAGTGGATTCCTCCGGGGAGTTGGAGAAGAGAGGAGTAGAAGAATTACCCCATCTTGAACCTCTATAAAAACTTATCGTGTCATTTACATTTCAGCACTTTAAATTCTGCATCTTATTTCTTGATAAATTTGCAATCTACTTGATAATTTCTAAGTACTAAATCAAGCTTTAAATCTCTACTAAACCAAACTTAAGGGTGTTAAGTATTCGGCGAAAACAAACCACGGTTGAGCTAATTCGTTTTAACAATTGAGTTATTCTATCAACGGCTCGATCAGTGTTGAGTGACTAACTCTCTTGATTAACTAAATTGGTACTGTCCACCTAGGACACTGTGTAGTATCAACTCTGAACTTTTAAAAGGACTAAATCGAAAATTTGGTAAGGTTTATTCAACCCCCCCTTCTAAACCTTACACTCACACCCCTTGGGACCTACAGTCCTCTATCTTGGCCATACTCAGCTGTTCCTCAGCGGAGTCTTCACTTCACTTATTCAGTTGACTTCTTGTATTTCCAGGCATAGCTGACTTGACTTAGCTCATTCAGCCCTATCTATTACAATGAGAATTACAAGGAAAATGGGGTGCAACATTCTAATCTAAGTTTTACATGGCATTCATCAAAATCTACAAAATAATTTCCCAACAATTTCCCCCTTTTTGATGATGCCAAAATTTAAAAACATAAAATAACAAGTAAACAACAAAGATACATACAGACAATATAGTAACAAAGAATGTATGCGCAGAATCAATCATTTTATTGATCATAGCATTCTTGTCCTTTACACAACTGTTTACAAAGTGTATCAGAACATAATCATATCCAAGCAATTTTCAAGCATCTATGCTAAGATACAAATATAGAGAGAAAATACAAAAAACACTTTATTGAATGTACAGATGACTGACACATAAATGTATTTACAAGAGTAAAATACACGAAGGATCAGCAGCAACACTTCATCGCCTTCGCTGCCTCCTTCTTTCCTCTTCAGCTCTGTCATCATCAACTCTCTTTCTTTTTCTTTCATCTTCAGCTGTTTTCTTCTTTTCATAGGCTCTCTTCGCAACATCGTCTTTTCGCTTCCTTTCTTGCCTCTCTCGCCATAGCTGATCTTGTCTTCTATTTTCCTCCTCGATTCTTTTCACGTAGTCAGCATTTTTCCTTGCTATTTCCAGATTAGCTACTTCATCATACCCAGCCTAGTAGATCCTTCCCTTCCTGCCTGGATCTATGTATTCAATATTTTTGGGTAAAGGTCTAGGTTGAAAACCTCTTCCTCCACCACTTCTTCCTCCTCCTCTGGGTGTATATTGTATGTGAGTCTTCTTCTTACCCACAATTGAATGGTTCTTTGGTAGACTTCTTTGCTGTCGGTGAATTGGGCTCTTGACATATTCTTGAAATAGCCTTCGGATTCGAGAGTTTTAAATTCTTTAACCGATCTTGGCTCATCTCCATCATCTGGAATGGCATCTTGATCCTTCCTGCCGGAATGCCACCAAACTGTTTCAACATTTCTTCAACGCGGGCATCCGTTCTCTTGTCGAACTCCTCCATCCCTGCTTCTACAATTTTTCTCTTCTCTGACATGGGAAGAATAGAGTGTTGGATCGGCGGAGATCGGCGGAAGTTTGCTAATTATAGAGGCTGTCACATGACCTTGCTGAGGGGCTTCAGCAATCATCAGGGTCAAATCCTTTGACCTTTCCCCCTCAACTTCTTTTCTTTTCTTCTTTTCAACAACTGCTTTCTCACCAGCTGTTTCTTCTTTCAATTTCCTTTGGTACTCCTCTTTCCCCTTTTTGGCATCATCTAATGAGAGAGAAACCCCTGGAAACATTCCTGCGAGCATGAAATCGATCGGTGAGGCGAGTTACGCTTGAGTCTGCTGCGGCATATCTTTGTGCGAAATTACGGCGAGAGCTTTTGATTGGTGCCACCAGTTTCATTTCAGCCATGAGAAGGCTGAACTTCATATTCATGGTTTTCTCAACACGCAAAATTTCTTTTCGATGAAATTCACGCAATAACTCCATTTCAGTTGTATGGGAGGCATGCAATCTCTCCTTATAGGCTGCATCCTCCTTCATATCGGCATTATCGGCCTACAAACCAGACATCTTGTTTTACAATGCTTTGAAATATCGATCTTGTTCATATCGCATTGCACTCATTGCGACACCACTCCTCGATCCGTACCACAATCCTCGTAAATCTGCTTGTGAGGGTTGCATCTCTATTGTCCAGGCATATCTAATGAGGCCTGGTGCGTTCGATCTTCTCAATCTCTCCATGATTTTCTTGAAGACCTCACGGATCTCAATGTCACACACTGATTCAGGTGGCGGCCATTCAACATCGAAATTAAAGTCTGCTGATTGGTACAATGGAGTCGGTAGGGATAGTGGATCTTCTCAAAGCGTGTATTTTTCTTTGCTCTTTAGTTGTCTCCTCCTCTAGCTCTCAGCGACTCAAGTGAAAAGGGAAATAATTGCTCAAAGGTATCATCTCACACATAAGAAATTGAAATTTTAGTACATTGCCTTTGATGATCCTGGTGGAGTCGATCTTCTTTGCAATCGTGTGGGAACTGCGCGGAAGACTTCGGTTCAGTGGGCCTTGTTGAGTGGGTTGTCGGTGGCCCGGGCATTTTGTCTTAACGGCCAAACGGCCTCAATAGATTTTTCTAATTGAATTACAGGTCTCACCGCAACATCGGCGTCATCGGATGATGATGAAACTTGGGGGCTTGGTTGACATCAAAATTAAATGTTTGTGGCGATTTGAAACTCGGCCCGGCTTCGTCTGGGAGAACATCCTCAGGTCAGGGTCCTTTTGATGTGCAACGGTGTGGACTCGGCCGTCTTGAGATCCCGAGAAAGGATATATCGGGGATTATCACGGAAGTCATGAAGAGCACTAATCTCCTTCTCGGAGTTGACAATGTTAATAGGAGGGATGTTACGGACTTCTTGAGTTTTACCCAGGGAAGTCTCAACCTCCCTTGGGCCTTCAACACCTCCAGGTCTCAAGCTGCGTGAGGCCTTCTACATTCCCCGAAGAGGCGTAGGTTGTCTTAGGGTCTGGTATGGCATCAAAGGAGTCTCAACCCCTTGGATTGCACTTTCGATGCCAGTGTTAACTCCCGAGGTATTTCGACTATGTCTTGGCGCAACAACAACGTCCTCTCTGCACATGCGATTGACACTTCAGTGGGGCAGATTCAACCTGTCCGAGCTTAAATCAATGTCGATCTGCTATGTTTCCTTTTCTTTTTCCACTTCGCCTCCTTTCTTCATTGTGGAGTAAATGCGGGCATCCTCCGACCTGGCTGCGATGGAGTGAGTTTTCCCCTCGGTTGGCATACCGGTGGTGGTAACGATGGGGTCACTCTTCTCGAGACTCTGTTTGCTTCCGTTGAGTGCTCGGTCATGGGGAAGGTGGTAAAACACCTTGATGGGGTTGGCTCAACTTGGGTGCCCAAATTCCCAGCCTCATCGCCAAGTCCCTTGGACCCATCTTCCGATGCACGGGGGCGTGGTTGTAGCAATAAGCGTGGCAATCTGCTACACTACTCCCCAGCGGTCTATCTGCGGAGAGATTGTGAGGACTCTCTGGTCCTTCAAACATCGTTGTTCATGCATCATTTTGGATTCCCTCAAAGCTTCTTTGCATGTCGACTTCTCGTGTGCGCAACGGGATCCATGTCTTCATCACTTTCGGCGGCACATGTAGATGAGGATGCATGTGTTCTAGAGTTCGATAAGAGGACATATACTGGCTTTCTCATGAGCTTCTGCTTCCTCGGCTGCTTTGGCTTGATCCTTCTTCTTGAAGATTTGTAATATGTTCAACCAATTGTCTTCATCAAGGGCCTGAATCAACTTGGTGATGCCGAGAAATGTGAACAACTCCTCCTCTTCTTCTATGAACTCAGGGCGTTCAAACTGCACCCTTGAGTGGCTTAGCTTCCACGCCCCCCATTCACGTAGATGGCGTTGTATGTCCGGATATACAGGAGAGTACATGATGACATCATCATCCTCATCATCCTCTTCCTGTCCTTCCTTTTCTGGGATGGAAGGTAGCATGCTCTGCTGCTCTTCGCCTTCAGCAGCGTCCATAGCAGGCGGAGAGATAACTTTTTCAACAGTAGATTTAGTTGTCCCAGCTGCTTCTATGTCTTCAGCTATCCTCACTACAACTGGGTCTTCGGTAAGCCTCTGCTGATCACCCTCAGCAGACTTGGCGGTTTTATCAATTATTTACGGAGACCGGACTTCCTTAGTGTCGGCGATCTCGGAGGCTTTCTCCCGGCCAGAGTAGCGGACTGTTTGTGTGTTCACACTACGAGGCGCTTGACTAGCATTCTTCGTTTGGTTTTAACCCGAGTGATTTCTGGTTATGTTTCTTCCTCGGATTCTCTGGCGGCGGGGGCCGGGGCGTCCTTCTTAGAGGGAGCTGTCTTCCTAGGTTTGGCAGTCCTCTTCTTCCGTATGGGCTGGAGAAGGGATTTGGGCTTCCTTCTCGGCCTCATTGCGACGGGTGACTTTCATTGCGGCTACGAGCGAGTGCGTCATTTTCTTTCTTTGCGGGGGCAACTTTCTTCTTAGCAGCGGTAATTTTCTTCTTGGGAGGAGAGAAAACAGTTGTGTCTTCGGGGCCAGCTGATTCCCCCTCACTTGTATCCGCCCTCTTCGCATGGGCTCTCTTCTGGGCACCTGAAAGATTAACCTTGAACATCTTCTTATTTACATGGAAAGGCTTTCCATGTTGAAGGGAATGCCCTTCACTTCCATCGAGATGGCCAATTACCAGGCCATAACCAAGTGATCCTCCAAGGATCCATCCTCCTTGTATGTCTTGTTCCCAACGTTAAAGCGAGTTTGCTTTGTACATGAACTTCGGCCATTGACTTTCTTTCCCTGCATGATCGCGGCCATGATGATCGGCTTTATCTTTGACAGTGATTGAAGCGCGCCAAACTTCATATCTACACACTTGGTGACGACATCCATCAACTTGTGATAGTCGTCCTTCAGCAACTTCTTCTCAGCTGTGTAGACTACTTTCTCGGCACACTCCGGTTTGGCTACTTCTTTCCATGCAGCAGCCAAGTTAACATCGGTTCGTATATTTTACAGTCATGCCCTCGAGGCGACATCAAAACGATTCTCGCAAGGTCCTTAGCGATGATTATGATGTCCTTGTGGTGGACGAGAAGACTTGATGCCTTCGTCCTGCACCTCCGCATTTACATAGAACTGCGCCACCTCTTCAGTATAGGTTAACGAGTACTCCATTGTAAGAAAAGGCCTGAGACCGGACTTTTCTAGCATATCGACTATCTTCTTCACTAGGGTTTCATGTGAACCCTGCTTTATCATTCGCCGAAATCCACGGTCGATCCAGTGGATTTGCTTTGAAAGTTTAACAAAATCGAACTTTGGTGCCATTTGCGAGAGAGTTTTACCGATTAAAACTTGATAAATTTGCTTGAAGCTGGTAGGGTTTGCGAGAGAGATAAACTTGCTTTTCTTTTGCTTTGAAGATGAACAATTTTGAGTGTGAGAGAGAAAACTGAAAGAAGGAGTATATAAGGGTTATGAAAGGGCGTGTTTTTGGTTTTTCAATTTTGATCGAGATAAACATCTCGGTTGCTTACGTCGAACCGCATTTAATTCCTCGCATTTAATGCGGCAGCATTTATATCCAATCATATGCTTCTTATGCGACTTTTGGTAGCCTGGTCATTATTTCGCTAACGTCATCCTTAAAAACATTCCCTCTCATTAAAAACTATTGCGTTTTTGTCAACTTACTATTAAATGACTCGAAACATTTCACAAATAACTTAACTCTTCTTCTCTCTTTTCATTATGCGACTTAGGTATCATTAACTCGTCACGGTGACTTTCCGATATGGTATTTTCACTTGGTGATGTGAAAAACTTGTTTAATTCTCACTTTTTCATCTTTTATCTCTTCGATTGAGTTTTACGAGTATCAACTCATTTCAATTAACCCTATCTCATGCTTAAGCTCTTCAAACCTTGATTCACATAGAGGCTTAGTGAATATGTTAGCTAAGCATTTATCGGTTGAGATATATTCCAAGGTGATGTCTTTCTTTTCAACATGATCTCTTATAAAATGATATCTGACATCGATGTGCTTTGTTCTTGAATGCAACGCAGGATTCTGAGTGATTGCAATAGCATTCGTGCTATCACACATAATTGGAATCTCTTTTTCTTCAACTTCACAATCTCTCAGCTGCTGTCTCATCCATAAGACTTGGGCACAACAGCTGCCCACATCTATGTACTCTGCTTCAGCTATGGATATGGCTATTGAATTTTGCTTCTTGCTAAACCATGAAATTAATCTGTTTCCAAGCATTTGATATGTACCCGAAGTACTTTTTTTGTCAACTCTACATCCAGCATAGTCAGAATCTGAATAACCAATTAGCTTGAATCCACCTTCCTTTGGATACCATAAGCCGACTTCTTAGCATCCTTTCAAATACCTTAAGATCCTCTTATCTGCAGTCATATGACTCTCTTTAGGTGCAGACTGGAATCTTGCACATACACCTCTTTGCCAAAGGTGATGTCGCACTGCTTGGCTTTGTTAAGTGGAGCAATGATCCAATAAGTGCTCCGTATATTGTTTGATCTACAGGTTTGCCATCTGCATCCATGTTCATCTTGGCTGATGTATTCATTGGTATTTTCACAGAAGACTTTTCTTCCATACCAAATTTCTTCATTAAATCTCTGGTGTATTTTGTTTTACTTATGAAGGTTCCATCCTTTGGCATTGTTTAACTTGAAGTCTAGGAAGAAAGTCGGCTCTCCCATCATGCTCATTTCAAATTTGCCTTGCATGAGGTTTGAGAACTTATCACACACTCTTTATTTGTGGATCAAAAAATGATATCATCCACATATATCCCAACAAAGCGATATCTTTCTCCATCTTGAATTCTAAAGAGTGTTTTGTCCACTTTGCCTTTAGTGAATCAATTTTCATTAGATAATGTATCATACCATGCTCTTGGTGCTTGCTTGATCCATATAGAACTTTCTTGAGCTTGTACACCTTATCTCCAAGAGTCTTCTACTCAAAACACGGAGGTTGCTCAACATAGACTTCTTCTTCCTAACGAGTCCATTTGAAAATGCACTTTTCATATCCATTTGATATACAATGAAGTTCTTGTGTGCAACATAGGCAAGAAATATCCTTATTTCTTCTAATCTTGCAATAGGAGCAAATGTTTCATCAAAATCTATTCCCTCTTCTTGGCAATACCCTTTGGCTACCAATCTTGCTTTGTTTCTCCCGCACGAGACCTTCCTCATTCATTTTGTTTTTACGAAAACCCATTTTGTGCCAATAACATTTTGATGTGTTGGCCTTTGCATAATTCCCATACCTTGTTTCTTTCAAATTGATTGACTCTTCTTGCATGGCTGAATCTAATGTGTGTCATCTAAGGCTTGAGACACATCTTTTGGTTCTATCTGGGAAATAAAACAAGTGAACATTACTTCTTGTTGAGCTCTAGATCTGGTTCTTACACCATCTCTCACATCTCCAATGACTAGCTCTGGTGGATGGTCTCTCAGCCATCTCACATCAGGTTGAAGTGAATTAGGCTGGTTGTTTGTCTACTTAAGCTATGTTGTCTTGAGCGACTCTTTCATCATCATTCACTCTGGACTTTCTAGGCTGTCTTTGAGATTCAACTGTCTCCTCTTCATCTGGATTGATTTCTCTTGTTTCAGCTTCAATATAAGGACTCTTTTGTATAGTTGGCTGATTCAATTTATCAGATAACACTTCAATGTCTTCTCCACTCACATTAGGTTCATCAAAAACCACATGAATAGACTCTTACATGACCATTGTCCTCTTGTTCAACACTCTATAGGCTTTGCTCTCAATTTGAGTATCCCAAAAAGATACCTTCATCGACTTTGGCATCAAAACCCTTCAAGTTGTCCTTGCCATTATTGTGGATGAAGCATTTACATCCAAATATTTTAAAGTACCAAACATTTGGCTTTCTCCTGTCCAGTTTCATAGGGAGTCTTTGTCATTTGTCTATTAATCATGCATCTATTTTGAGTATAGCATGCGATGTTGTTAACTTGACGGCCAAAAATCTTTTAAGCAATCTGCTTGACTAACATGGTCATACGACTTCCTTGCGAGTTATGTTCCTTCTTTATTTCTCCATTAAATTTGTGGAGTTCTTGCTGAGATAACTCATGAGTAATACCATTTTCAACACAATCTTGATAATTATTCCATTGACAAACTCGGTTCCTCTATCATCGAGACCTTATCTTTATAATGGTTTGTCTCTTTTCATTTTGAACTCTTCTCACCGGTGCGGTAACTTCTGCAAGTTTCCTTCTTTTTGCACATAAAAATTGTCCATGTATATCTTGAATAATCATTCACCACTAAAGTGTATTTCTTTCCCTTATCTTTGTTGGTTAAGCAAGGACCAAATAAATCCATGTGCAAGATCAATATTCTTATTGATGAAGAACTAAACTTCTCCTTGAATGAAGATTTGATCTGCTTTCCCATCTAGCATGCATCACATACACTTTCCTTCTTGTATCTTTTGAGTGCAATCCTTCCACGGATGACTCCTTGCGAGCTTGTTGATTGTCTTGAAGTTGGATGACTTCGACTTTTTGTGCCCGCGACTTGATTAATTTGTGCTCTTTTTCTTGAGTAGACAAGTGCTTGGTGTGATGATGAACCAATCTACCACATACATATTCTTCTTCCTTGATCCTTGCCCTTTATTTCATTTGATTGACATCTTTGATTTGGCACACTCCCGTATTGAATCCAACATTGTAGCCTTTATCACAAAGTTGACTTATCTTTGAGCAAATTGAAGTTGAGTCCCTCAACATAAGCAACATTTGTGATCTCTAATCCATTCTTCTTGATGGATCCGATTACCTTTTATTTCCCCTGGAGCTTCATTTCCTACAAATATAACTTTTATCTAATCTCCTTGAATATTGATATATTAAATCTTGTTTCTGTCATATATGCGGAACAACCACTATCCATGTACCAGGTTCCTTGGCACTCAATGTTCCTTGAACTGCAATCAAAAATTGCTTGGGGGCTTTAGGTACATCTTTTGTTTCTTTTTGTATATGCTGTGTGTGTGTTTTAGCAATTGCCTCATTTTGGTAGTTGTGATATTTTTAAGTGTAGTGCACGGTGCATATGTGTCTTTGATGATAGCTCTTTTGCCTTTGGAATGACCACTTGAGATCTAGATCTTTGCCATTTAGGCTTGTATTCCATAGGTCTTTGCTAATATTTCACATTATTCCAATCGGCTTGGCTTGGATAATATCTACCATTCCCATCATATGTGTTTCTTTGATAAAACTTAAAGGGTTTTTGGTAGCTCTGTTTATTCTTCACGAGTACTTTCTATTTGGAGTTTCTTTGAGGAAATCTGTGGATTTCTTCTCGGCTGTCCTCTCGGCATACTCAATCGTTGTTTGTTTCTTTCCCTTTATATCGATGCCGGTTTGTTTGTGATTGTGCTTTGTGATGAATTTGGGTGCGATGTTTGGTGTCTTGGATTTTTGAGATGCTTCATTACTTGAAGATCCTTTTTCTAAAATCACTCAGGAGCTTAGCGTGCACAAAGAAATTGAATCATATGCTGTCTTATCTCCACACTCTTTTTGGCTCATAATAAGGTCATCGATGATTTAGATGCCTTTGTAAATGAGGCAATCACATTTTGAGTTGGGTTTTTCCTCATTTAATAGTGTGTGTGAGTATTTAATGTGCTCAAAAGTCTTTCATCATTTTGCCCTTAATGAATCATAAAGATCGATGGGTGATGAAGTGTGTGTATCACAATCACTATCACTAGAATGCACGAATGAGATGAGTTAGAGTGTACCTCATCTTCTTGGTGCAGTTGGTCTTGTTCTTTAGCCATAAGACAAATCAAGGCTTCTTCTTTGGAATCACTTGAGTAGTCAATTTCACTTTACTCTCTGAATCAATTTTGCTTCCTTGACTTGGTTTGTCTCAATTTGTCTCGACTAACATAGCATTTTCTTTTCTGTCTTCTTTCTCTCAAGACTTTTCTTTCTTCATTCCTGTATTTATTGACTATTGGATATGGGCGGTCAATAGCAAAGTGTCCTGGTTATGCTGCGGTTCCAACACGAGTTCTCGACTCTTTGCTCATTTCTTTCGATCCTTGGATTATCGGCTCTCTGGTGGCACATTGTCTTCTCTTGACTTGGAAGGAGTTGAATGTCTCTGGAGGTTTCACCCTTGTTTTCTTGTAGTTCTTATTAAAGAACTTATTGAATCTTTTAACCATTAGGGCTATTTCCTCCTGGTCTATAACTTCATTGACTTGACTCTTTTTTCCATCCTTGTTATAAGTGCAACTATTTTGGGTGCATTTGTCTCTCTTGATCTTTTCGTCTCGGCTCAAATTTATAGGCTTTGAGGTCTGAGAATAGCTCATGATTGGATGTTTTTGATAGGTCTGCTCGAATATCTTTTGAGCCATGACCTTCATTTCCCATTCAATTTGGAGGCTTCTAGAATCTTCATACACATTTCCTTTTGTGTATATCTTTTCCCAATCTTTGATAGCTTGTTTGTGATTTCGATGAATCTAGCATCCGGTGATCCAGTTTCACATGCAAGCATTTTAAAATTTTCAAATTTATGTCTGACAATAGACAATCTATTTTCTTTAATTTGCTCGAGTTTCTTCACAAATTAAAGTTAATTTATCAGTTTGTTTGCATTTTGGCAAGATTTGGCTTTGTTGAACATTGCTTTGTCCAAGGTTTTGTAAAGTATGTCCTTGGCCACATTTTCCAAGTTGTATATTTTTTTACTGTCCTCGTTTGTCCATTCACTCCTTGGTTTCTCAACCATGGTGGTCTTGCCTCGGCGGACTTCTTCTCCTTGGTGCCAGTTTGCTCTCTCTCTTGCGGTTGTGTTCACTTTCAATATTTGCGGTGGCCCATCCTCTATCACTATCCACATTTCATCATGTAAGCGGATAGATGAGTGCGCATACGAATTTTCCAGTCATCAAATTCCTCAATAGTGAACATAGGAATGTGTGTCAAATTTGTTTCCATAATAACTTTCTTTGGATAAAAATGATTTTTGAAAGAGCAAGTGTTAATAGTTTCTTTGAAAGATTGGAGATCTAGTTGATGGCAGTCACGGAAGGCTCGATGAACCAACCGCTCACGATACCACTGTAGGTCCCAAGGGGTGTGAGTAAGGTTTAGAAGGGGTTGAATAAACCTTACAAACTTTTCGATTTTAGTCCTTTTAAAATATTCGAGTTAATTACCCGCAGCTATGTCCTTGAGGACAACTAAGTTAGTTAATCAACGAGTTAGCCACTCAGCAGGACTTGATAAAATTTGTTGATAGAATAACTTCAATTTTGTTTAGTCTAAACCTTAACATGGTACGTGATGAGTTTTTAGTGGAAACTAAACACCACTTGAATTTGATTTAACTTTGTTTTAACACTTGATTTTAGCACTTAGTTATTTATCAACGGATATAAAATAAATGTGCGAGAAATGTAAATATGCCCGAAATGTAAATGACACAAGTAAATTTTATAGAGGTTCGAAGATTGGGTAATTCTTCTAATCCTCTATTCTCCAACTCTGGAAGAATCTACTATGTAATGATCAATTCACAAAGTGGTTATCGATCTAGAGACAAGTCTTGATCATGCCTGGTGACTTGCTCTTTGGACTCGATCTGGAGATGCCTTGGTCACACACGAATTTGTGGCTTCTCGTCAGGCTAAACTTCTTCACAGGCGGTTGCCTTGTTACTTCAGCTCACTTCCTCAAATTTCTTGGATTTGATCACGAAGCCCTCCAATAACTTGAGATGGGTTGACCTTGAACCTTCCTACAATCCTCCTTGGAATATAGACCCTTTTGATTTTTCAAAAGTGTCCTCTTCAACAGTTTGAAGTTGTCTTTCCTTCATGACTTTGTCTTTGGATTGATTTCCTTCGAGATTTAGGCTTGAAGATTTTGCTTGAATATCTTGAGAATATTTTTGCGGGTTAGAGTTTGAATAATGCTTGCTCGTTAAGTAGTTGGGTAACATTTTCTCAATGAAATTCCTCGACCTTTTATAGTGAACTTTCAAAAATCGCCCATTGAAGAGATGGTGATTTTCAAAAGTCAACTTGTGTTAAGATTGGCTTGTCTTTTCTTGGTCTTCATTCTTGAGATGTAGACATTTCCTCGTATTAAATGAATGTCAGACTTTTCATGTTCTAACACGAAGTCGCGATGCTTCCCATTGGTTTATTCCTTTTGCATGCCACGGGATGAGCACTTTAAGACTGACTGACATGGGTGTATTACTTGTTTAAGTAATGTTCTTGACTTAAATACCATGATTCTTTTGATTAACTCCTCTTTGCAAAACCTTTTTCCCAGGTGACTTAAGTCTTGCTCCAATCATTGAAAGACTCATCATCACTTCAACTTTTGACATGGCTTCTTGAGTTGACTTAATTGACTCTTCACACACGTGTCCTCCTTTATTACATCTTGATCGAGTCCTTGGTCCTCTATCTTGGCCATACTCGATTGTTCCTCGGTGGAGTTTTCACTTCACTTTTTGATTGACTTAACTTGTATTTCCAGGCATAGTTGACTTGACTCGGCTCATTCGACCATATCTATTAGAATGAGAATTACAAGGAAAATGGGGTGCCAACATTCTAATCTAAGTTTTACATGGCATTCATCAAAATCTACAAAATAATTTCCCAACACCTAACAACTGTCTCTTATTGTGGCTGAGCAGCTGCCTGATTTTCTTGCTCTTCCACAACATCTCCATCTTTGGCAAACTGATGTTCCTCGACGGTTGTATTCTCAACTACCTCGGTCACGACTCGGTGGCTCGGACTAAGTCGGATTTCTTCACCAGTCTTCTCCTGGTTCTTCTTTCCAATGGAACATTAGGTTCCACATTTTCTCGCTCCATAGGCCGTAAAAGTTGTCTCTTCTTGCTACATTTCTTAACCCCGTTTGGCCTCTTATTATGGGTGGCAGTTTTTTTCTTGCTTCTTTCCAATGGCACATCTGTTCATTTCTTTTGAACAATAGGAGAGGAGTGGAGCGGTGGCTTTATTAGGTGTGGGGGCACTTGGCGAGAAACGGCCATGTCTCATGGACATTCTCACGGTCTCCCTCACTTGCCGTGGATTTCCTTTGCATGTGCCTTCCTCTGGGCACGAGAAAAGATTCGCACTAAACATCTTTTTATTCGTATGAAAGTTTTCCCATTCGAGAGAGGACACTCTTCTCCATCGGATGGCTAGAATGGGCCATATCGATAAAATCGGCAAACTTTCCGTCGGCACCAAATCATTTTTAAGCTGAAACAAAAACCACCCGTTAGGAAAAACTTATTTATAAAGATAGACTAAAAACATTGAAATAGACGGGTTTGTAGACGGACATGAAATAAACTCTCTTTACGATCACCAAATCACCTCAATTAAAAGCGAGTTTGCTTATACTTCTATGAAATAGATTGCATAATTTATTCAACTAATTAAACATTTAATATATCAACATTGATGAGAAATTACCTAATGGTCAAACATAAAGCCTCAAAACCAAAACGCTACAAGCATGAGGTTTGAGATTTAACTCTCACCAGTATTTCCCTCACATGCTTATTCTTTATGCCACATAATTTGTGCTTATTGATGGTTATTCATTGATATCTTACAAAAATTTGTGTGAGATCATCGTACTATGCAATAAAAAAATATATATGATATTTTTAAGTGTAAAAAAATATTACTTTTGGAGGAAAAAGTAGAGTTATTGAAACTAATTAACCGTGCAGCCCGGGCATAGGGGGCCATTTATCATAATGTGAGCTCGAAAAAGAGTTGGGACTATTTGGCACGACCCGTTAGACCCAAAATATCGGGCGATCGACTTTTCATGTATATTTTTATTGGTTATGTCGGGCTTGAGCGTCTAACATGGTAGTCGATGGAATTTCGGCCCGGCGATTTTACTTTTGGCCTAGTGGACTAGCATCAACCCTACCGTTTGATAGCTCATTAAAAAGTAATACTTTGTATGAATACACAAAACAACTTGAATGTTCGGACAATTTATTACTCTCTACCTAAAGTATTACTTTTTACCTTGAAGTTCTACTTTTCTTTGTCACACTGATGCGTGTCTCACAAGAAACCTACTCTTGATAACTTAAAGTAATGATATAATTACCATTTTCTAAAGAAAAAGAAAAGATAAAAGAATAAAATATACATGCTCATCAAATATCATCAAATTGTTATCTATGAACACTCACAGCGGCAGGTAATCAGATAGTACTCTACTGCTAAGACTCATGCCCAAACTAGAGGTTTGGGAATCAATTTCACTTTTCCCTTTCCTTCCAAGATATGTACTTGAAAAAACATTCATAGAGGCAATATCAAGGGTGATCAAAATGTGAAAAGCCAAAAACCCGTTCTCATTCTTGAATTTCGTCAAAATTCTCTTTTCTTACATTGACTGAAATTTTGCAAAGCCAACAACTTGTCGCCATTGTTGATGTCCGTATAACTGCTGCCGCTAGCAACTAAGACAAACGTCGTAGTTGATCAGGCGCTTACCATCTCCATATGCAGAGAATCAAACCAAATGGCAGATATTAAGATTATTATATGGGCATTATGATGAATAATGTGCACAAAAATAAACAAAACTTGACGTCATCAGGAATAAGTTCATCCAAAACACAAAAATAGAAAGAAAATAATGTGAACTATTGATCAGGTGGGTCAATGTCTATGACACAAGTCGTTGGGTAATAAAAAAATAGAATGGACATGCTCACGAACATGATCAAAACTAAATTATTTACCTTTGAAATACAGTGAAAAGCCATATTTCAAGTAAGAAATGCAAAAACCCGGTCGATGGTCGGCGGACTAGGCTGGTGATAAGCTATAATTTTACGAGGCCCAAAAAAATGAGACTATTTGTTTCGCTTCATTAGGCCAATCGGTCAGTGCATTTTACATGTAGTTTTAAAAAGATTGACCGGGTTGGGCTCAAAATTTACGTGACTACAATTATATATATAATAAGGTTTTGTTCTTTCAAAATCATTTCTATATTTTCTTCTTGGGTTATTGATTTTTGCAACTGTTGTCTTATAGGGTCATTGCGGTTTGATGCACGGACTATTTTTTGTGAAAGTAGTACCTAAATGAAACGCATTTGTTGAAATACAACCTAATACACACAGGCGATGGAATATTCCAGGGATTCTATCACGTGACCGCACGCCCCTTTTTTTTAGGGTATTTTCATCAATTTAGGTTGTTATTAATCCCCGCCCAAGGACTCACGTGATTTGCACGAGAATTCACAAATCCCCACCACCCTTAACTTCCCCAAATTACACCTTGCAAGCCCTAAACATAAACAAACAAAATTAACGTCACATGCAATCTCGAATCTTGGAAATCGGACAAAAATGCGACAAGCATTGAAGAAAAAGACACAATGGGATGGGCAATTAGAGGCCGAACAAACCACGATGTTCCGTTGGGAGGATGTGCCCTGATTACGGTAATTTTTTAATAATTTTTAATATTTTTTGAAAAATCTTTGGATGTTTCGGTGCAAAAACTCTTTTTAAAAACTTAACTTTATTGGGTTTGTGTTTTGATGAAGAAGCTGATTTTTTTTGTCTGCATAGGGTCGAACTCCGATTTATTTACCATAAGAATGTATCGTGCAGGGAGTTCGGCATAGTGGGTCAACATATTATGTGGGTGAGAAAATGATGGTAAGTCACATTGATTTTGTGACCTTGATGAACTGTCGATGCTTGGCCCGATTACTATGGGTAATGAGTTAGGGTTGCGAGGAAGTTAAAGGTTTTATTGTAGTAAAGGTGGGATAAATGATTGTAATGATTTGATGACATTGGAAAGCGATTTGGATGTGTTGAATTTGGTGAAGTTCATTGATGAAAATAGGATGGTTGGGATTTTTGTTGAACATAAAAAATATATTAATCTTCTTTTTGCACTTGATAAAAAAATACTATGAAACTCATACACCAAACACACAGCACAATCAACATTCAAAAACCTTCGATATTGATGAGGCCTTTGAATTTCTTGGGGATTTTGAGGATAGTGGGGATGATAATGTGGGAAGTGAAGTGGTGAACATGTGGGAATGAATGATAATGTGGGTAGTGAGGATGATAATGTGGGTAGTGGGGATGATAATAGTCTTTGAGAGTGCAAAGAGACATTGAACTAAGTGAGAGTGATGCGGATCGATCGATTGGTTCGATTACGAGTTAGGAGAGGAATTTGTAGATAGTGGTAATGAAGTTTACGATGAAGATGACTTGTTGTTTGATAGTAACATAGATAATGATGTAGAGTGGGGGGTCTGCACATGAATGATGTAAAAGGTAAAGTGTCTAGTAGTCAAGTGCCCAAGTTGGACAAAAAGGGTTGGCAAAATCGATTAGGCATAATTTGGATCACCTAAATTAGCATTGGGCATGGATTTCAACGATCTTCATCATTCAAGAATGCGGTTAGGCAACATGCCATTACCTGCACAAAGCGAAGATGTTTCTTTCACTATTAATCATAGGTTCAAAGTTCAGAAGCCAGTGTAAGCACAAAACACGTCCTTGGGTTATTTATGCCTCTAGGTACAAAATGAAGACACTATACAAGTGAAAACCTATGTTTGGACTCACAAATGTCTTAGGTCACGAGAAAGTGTCACATGCGACTCAAGGTTTTTAGCTAACATGTATAAGGATAGAATCATGGCTGATCTAGATGGCCTATAGATTCATGATGACAATCATCGAGAAGACATTAAGTTAGTCTTTAACAAGTGGCGGATGTATAGGACAATGGCCATTGTGAATAAAAGTGGCGTCTGAAATGATGTTGAACAATATGGGATGTTGTGGGCTTATGCGAGAAGAAATTAGGAGGTCTAATCACTGGTACAATCGAAATAAAGGCGAGAAGAGTGATGGAGATAAGCATCGGTTTAAGAGGTTTTACATATGTTGGGGTTCTTTGAAAAGGGTTTATTGATGGGTTCATTGAGGTTTTTGAGGAAATCGAGGACTGATTTTGATGAAAAGAATTTATGTCGAGAAGAGATGAGATGATGAAGCACTGCTGGGGATCTTTGCCCAAGATTGAGAAGTTATTGGAAGAATACAAAAAGGAAGCCATGGCATACATTGCTAATTGGAATGGGTTGTGATGAGTTTGAGGTGGAAAGTGCAAATGGTAAGAAATTAAGGGTGCACAATGGAGAGAGTTTTTCTTGCGGGAGGTGGGAGCTTACAGTATACCTTGTCCTATGCAATAAGTGGATTATATTTTCTAGGAAGTGACACCGGAGGATTATGTGGAAAAGCGGTATAGAAAGGAAATGTTTTTGAAGACATATAGTCATGTATTGAGCACACCTAAAAGGTAACCTTTTTTATATCATTGCTCACCTGCAATTTTTCTTCTTCAAGACCAGGGTTGGATATACCCTCTGCAAATCAAGAAAAACAACCCGCTAAAAGGTAACCTTTTTTATATCATTGCTCACTGCAATTTTTCAATCATACCTGCTGCACTTTTTTGACATTTGTTAATCTTGTTTTTTTTGTGACGAGGAACAACTAAGAGGTCAATTTCTACACCTAATGCCACAGTGAAAGACAAAGGCAAAAAGGTAATGCGAAACAATCGAATCTCAAGCGGTGAAGAGAAAGCGAAGTGTACAAATCATTGTATAATTTTGTCATAGTTCGATTTTGAGTTTGTGTAACTTGGTGAACTCTTAAATATTTGATACGGTGAGCAAGAATGACAATCTTGGCACTCAACAATCATCTACACTTGAAGTGCCACAAAAACCACCAAAGAAAACAAAGCTTACCAAGCTCCTGCTCCAACCAAGCCTTGCTGGAGATCACTAGAAGGAATGACATCAAAGATGTGAAATTTTCATCCTCAAAGGCGATCATCAACAAGAAAATAGTTAGCCTGAAGAGGAGGCACCAATTTTAGGATCATATTATGTTAGTATTGGGTGACTTAATGTCTAGAAAATTTGTGATAATTGATAGGTTGTTATGAGGTCTATCCTCTTTTTTGGATGTTTAGCGGATGTACACTTGTGATGATCATCTTTTTGGATACAAATTTTGGTTGTGTTGTTGATTTTTGCAACTTGGATTAGAATTTTGATGGTCATCTTAGACTAGATGGTGATTTTGATTGAAACTTGGATTAGATTATAATTTGTATAGATGGTTATATTACATCATTATGAAATGGTTATTTTGAACATACTTGTGCGAATGGTTGTTTTTAACATACTTGTGCAAATGGTTTGCAAATGGTTATTTTTACTTGTGCAAATGGTTGTTTTGAACATACTTGTGTAAGTGGTTTGCAAATGGTTATTTTGACTTGTGCAAATGGTTGTTTTTGAACATACTTGTGGACATATTTTTGTGAGAATGTATGCAAATTCATAACATAAAATGCATATATTGCAATACAATACTTGAAAGATTACATCCAAATGTCCAAATTCATCACATACTTGAAACTATGAATTTGGCATATCCTATCTACTACAAGATAATACTTAAAAAGGTTCCATACAAACTCCTACACAATACAATTACATTACATCATAAGATATACCACAATCCAAAAAAAACAAAGCCATCCACAACCAAATCTCATTGTTCAATTTCTCTTCATTTTGCCTTCAAGTTTGTCAAATTCCTTCACTTGGTCTTCAAGTTTTCAAATTCCTTCACTTGGTCTTCAAGTTTGTTAATCTTTTTCAATAGTCACGGATAATTTGTTGGGCTCTGCTGCACATAGGGAGGTCGATCCGATTGAAGAAGGTGCACATCGAAACACACCAAATTTGATTTTTTTTTTTTCAAGTGGATTCCATAATAAATTTCACAAATAAAATGCATACCAATATCATATTTTCAACTACATAACAAATTCTGCGAAAAATCTAAGAAATTGATCAAAATTGAAACTAGGGTTTATAAAATAAAAAACATACCTTGAATTTCGACATGCCATGTACCTCCTTAGGGGTTAAGGTCGACCACGAGGTCTTCATTGTTGCATTTATACCACAATTGCAAAATACGTCCATGATAACCTCGGATGTTTGCTTCCACATTGCTCTAGGGCACAAAATTGACGGACAAAGAAATTGGGGAGAATTTGTTCTAATTTCGGAAAAATAAGGATCGATGGGTATAATAGGGTATATTTGTCCATTTATAAATGATGACAAACTAAGCAGCCGAAAATACCCTTAAAAGGGCGTCGTGTCACGTGATAGAATCCCGGTGGAATATTCCATCGCCGGTGTGTATTAGGTTGCATTTCAACAAATCGTTTAATTTAGGTACTATTTTCACAAAAAATATAGTATAGAATTTGAAATCGCAATAACCCTATAGTACAAAAGGTTGCAAAAAAATCAATAACCCTTTCTTCTTTTCATTCATATTATAATTTTCTAATTATGATTTCTCCTTCCGAAATAAATATCTACTCATCTAAATTATTTCTTTATTATGTATTGGACTATGTATAGACACCTTATTTATACGATGTGTATGCATAATTAGGCATACATATGTACATGTTACTTGGCAAGTTGTTTGATATACATCTTATCACTTTATCTTAATAATTAATTAATACAACACATAAAAAATAAATGATTAATTTTATTAAAGTTGTAGTTCATTATTTTGAGCATTGTAAGCTAATTATATTGATGTCTACAAAAAAAAAGTTTAACGTATTAATAAATTTTTGATATATAATAATTCACGAGTGTCTATACAATTTAATTAGTTTAAAAAACTAATTTGTCCTTGTATAATTTAAAGAATTCAAGGTTAATTATAATAATTCACGAGTGTCTATATGGGGATGGTTATATGAGACCATGTCATATGGATCAATCCTAGTTATGGATCTTATTTTTTCAAGGGTCAAGATATACCAAGACTAATTACATATTCTTACCTAATTAATTAAGCACAGGGATAAATTAGTCCATCAACAAATAATACACACCACCAAAAAAGGATTGATTTGCAATCAAGATCATGTAATCCTTGCAAAATCTCATACCAAATTCAGCGTGAGAAAAACCAGCGTATATTGATGAAATCCTTCCTCCGTCTTCTTCAACACTGTTCTTAGAGATCACAAACCCTTTACTTTTGCGTATATAGGGCACCATTGTTGATATGTAACCATTTCTCATCTCATAATCTAGAAGCAGCGATACACACGCAAATCATGATGCATGCAGAAGGCATGAACAACATAATTGAAGAAGTTTTATCCACATCGGTGAGAGAAGGTATGAATGATGTTCAACATATTTTTACTTATAAATCATCATCGCATGTAATATGTATTTGAACATGATTTTCACTTCAAATGTTGCTAATCTGCATCGGTTTGTAATGCTAAAAAAAATCGCATAACTCAAATATAAAGATATTGTTTCTTGCTTACATATTATTGGTATATTGCTTTTGAACACCCTTACTTCATTAAAGTTTTAAATATTGCGTTAAAATTTATCATGATAACCAAACTCTCAAAAATCTGCATGTGAATAATTAATTGAATGCTTACGAAATAGAGTGAAATTTCCTTTCAACGCCATTAGATGTTAACACCTCACATTTGCTACTCTATAAAACAAAAATCATGCTTTAAACAACTTTACAAAGACATTCATATGAAGATATTATTATGTGATTGTGTGATCTTTGAAGATTTTTCTTTGAACAACATTTCATGTTTACTCTAGAAACAATTTATGCATGAGGAATAACAAACCGGAAAAAATCAGCCTATGAATATATGATTTGGTGCTTGTGAAATATTATTTAATTGCATATGAACACCATTGCATGGTTACACTCCATACGTTGCTACTCCAAAAAGAAATTGGGGGTAAACAAACACTTTAATACCTGCCAATAAAGATAAGAGTGGATGCTTGTGTAATATTGTTATATTGCTTTTAAACATATGAATGCTTCGAAAAAACATGATTGCTTATGTAGAATCTGATTGTGCATATTAACAAGCAATATAATGCTTCATCACTAATTGGTACCTATATGACAAAGAGCAATATGAATATCTTGAGGCGACTAGAATATCAATGGACTCTACAAAATCTTTGGATACATGAATGTGAACAACAAATCAAACCTCAACAATCAATGATTTTTGATAATTTGGTGAGGAGTATAATTATACCATAATTACGGTAAGTCATTTAGTTTTGATGTCAGATTAAGTACAACAAAATGCTTTTGGAGTGACATAATAAAGAAAGGACGGAAGAGGAGGTAGACGATGAAACCTCGATCTTTGACGAGCCGTTGCCGTTTTCTCCATTCCACCGCTGGTCTTCGCCGGTGTGGAGGTGTGTCGTCGGTGGGGCGTGAGTGGTGGTGGTGTTGGCATGAGAAGGGTTGGGTGTGTGAGGAGAAAGAAAAATATAAAGAAGAAAATGAAAAGAAAAAAAAAGAAAAAGAGGGCGACATGGCGTGACTAAGGGGAGGAAGGAGTGAGAAAAATAATAAAAAAAAAAAGAGAGAGAAGAAGCGATAGATTGCGGAGACGGGAGAAAATGTACTAAGCAAACATCGTTTTGCAAAATCACAATGCATGTGCATCAAAACATATTCATATGCAACAAACTTCAACTACATAAGCATTGAATGAACACTATCACTACAAGAAAAATCATATTTAGAGACGAAAATTTGAGTGACGATGATGAAATCGTCACTAAATGTGCATATATTGTGACGATAAATTTAAATATATTAACAATTTACAGTGATGAGAAGTGATACTATTTTTTGTTGTCACTAAATTTTGTCACTAGATATTTGGCACCATTTTTGGGTGTTGGCAGGAAATTAAAGTTGTCACTATAGCTACTCAAAATAGTATCAACATGTATAATCGTCTCTAAACGTAATCGAATTATTTGACAATATTTTCCAACGCCACTAATAATTGAAAGTGTTGAGTATTAGTGACAATATTGTAGTTGTCAGTAACTTATCACAAAATATTTGACATCATTTGTTCCATATCTTTTTTCAAATCATAATTCAATTTTTAAAAAATTTCATCGCATAGGTTAGTAGGTGAACAGTTTTCCCTGTATTTAGTTGCTTTGAAATTTTGTCAGCTAAAATAGTAAGATACTTATAAATTCAATATTATTTTATATGAGTATTAGTTATTGATTTACTTTTAATGATGATATGTATTGCTATTTCGAAAATTCATTTAAAAATTGATCCTTTTACTGTCTTGTGAACTCAATCGGCAAAAGCTTCTTTGCTTTACGTAGTAATGAATGTTCCACCTTTTTTTTTTTGTATGATTCTGAGAATCATATAGAGAAGGAAGAGGGTGAATTACTTTCATATTTTTAACTTGTTATTTGTAAATAAACTAATCTTTTTTTAATAAAAAATCTCTTTGATGCAGCTTTGATCAGGGCTATTGTTAACCAACTTAGAAGTGATGAGTCAACCCAAGCATCACAAGATTTTCACCAAGAACAAGCTAACATGGAGCAACATGTGACAACAATATTGGTTGTATTATTAATCCATTTATATATAATTGTTTAATAGTTTCAAGAATATCATTATTACCTTAACTTCAACCAATTTTATTATCTCTAAACAGTTTAACTATTTTAGATCATTGCTAATTTTTATAAATTTAAGGCAGGGACATCTAAAAAGAAAGAACGAGAGATGACATCGGGCATTTATGTTGAAAAGAAAAGACATAAGACTAATAATGAAAAGTTGGACACACCATAAACTAGTCCATTAGAATAAAATTCCGACAGGTATCAAGAAGAAGATGTGGCTTACAATGAAAATAAAATTTACGAAGATGATATTTCTTATGTATTTTTTATAATAATAATTTGATCAATTTTTATTTGCAGCAAAATTTAATCTTCTTGAGGATTCACAAGTTAAGAATATTGTTTTTCAACAACTGAATCGCAAAATATGAGTTATCGACACAAATTGCATATGTATTACATCAAAGAAAAGGAAAATGAGGAATGTTTGGAAAAACCTCATGAATCAGTAAAAGCGAGATGATTGGCTAAGTTGATCAATCTTTTTTGAGACTGATGCTTTCAAGGTCACGTGATATTTTAGATATTTTATTTGACATATGTTAGTAAATTGCACCAAGATAGTATCAAAAGTCGATCATTTTTCCTACATAAATGAATTCAACATGACTCAATATTAAATGCTCTGGCCATCAAGCAAAGAAAAAGAAGAAGAATGATGAGTAGAACAGAGAATGAAATGCTATTGTACATTGTATATCCACCCATGTTTCATTGACTTGTCTGTATAGAGCAAAAAAATGATCAATGAAATGGCAGTTACTAATCAAGATGTACTGATATTATACTTGCAGCATTTGTTTCCATTTTATAGTGTAGAATTGATCAAATGACGTCCTAATTTTTACTGATAAAATAGTATGATGTTTAGAGGTTGCTTCTATATAAGACCCGATTCCAATAGACATCACGCATTAAGATTATTTTACTCCAAGAATGTACATCCACCATGTCATTTTTCACTTTGCTTTTCATGTTTGTATATGTAGAAAGCTAGTGGCCGAAACAAACAAAATCATTAGAAGTTGAAGATGATACATGCGGGACAAAATCTATTGCACAATATCTCTATAGTAGAATTAATACAAATCTAGCATATTTAAATAACAGCATGATCCTGAAACTGGGGTAGAGCCTCAACATCCACATGGAGAAAAACTCGATATAGTAACAAAAAAAAGATTGGGTTGACCAAGCTTCACGGGAAGTTTATGTAAGTTTGTCAAATAATTAAAATTGATTTATTTTCAACTATTTTTTTTAAAAATATTTATCTTCAACTTATTAGTATTAAATTGAATATTTCAGGAGAATATTATTCGATTACAAACTGAAACCACTAAAGATAGTCAAGATCCTATAAGCAAAGATGAAGCTTTCGTTAAGGTGCTTGGGCAAGAGAACCTAGTCGACTACGTGGTTGTGGAGATGGCTTGAAACCACCTTGAAAAAGAGGACAAAGAATTGTTAATGAACTACCAAAAGAAAATGAAGAACTAAGAAGGCAAAGTGAAGGATGGTTTTACGGTTATAGTCCCTAGAAGCCCAATTCAGCAATCAAGAAGCTCAAGTACAAGCTCAAGTGCACTTCAAGTGCAAGCTCAATTGCAACCTGCTTTGAAGGCTCAACTTTCTGCAATACTTCAAAATTTAAGCCAAACTAGTCAAGCTCCATCATCTAATGTGAGTATATTTATTTATATTTATGACTTATTTTATTGGCAAGTTATTCCATATTGATGTTTAATACATAACGTTATATGTGACCTTGTATATTAATTCTAATGGATGTTAATTTATCTTAACTCATTGCAGGTATGATAACTCTTTGTCTGTGATTAAAACATTGGATTTTAGTGACAACAATTGTAGTGACTATAATATCGAGTTTTAGGGATAACTTTGTATGTGACTAAAGCATCAGGTTTTAGCGACATATGTGTGTGTGACTAAAGCGTCGAGCTTTAGTGACAAATATATGACTATAGTATTAAGTTGTAGTGACAAAAATCTTATGTGACTAAACATGGACTTCCAGTGATGATATACTTATGTGACTAAAAGCCAATGAGTTTGTGACAATTACAATAATCATCACAAACACAAATGAGTCTCATGTGTCACTAACTGACTATGGTGACGATATTAGCTTCATAGTGACAAAAAACGTTAATAAAATACACATTTTTTGTAGTTAATGCAACACAACTACATAAACTTAAAATCACAAAAAGCTATACATAAGCGTCATCTACACATTATAATCAACACATCTTTACTACACATGCAAGCATTGCAAATATCGAATAATTACACATATACTAAAAATAACCCAATATTAAAAATGCAACGAATGCATACTACATAAGCAGTACGCTTGCACTACAAATGGAAACATGAATATAGACAAATGCACAAATTATATTACATCATGATATGGTTATACTACATATGCAATGTAATTATATTGCATAAGCAAGTATACAAACACGGATTCAAAAAGTAAAAGAAAAGTACTACATCAATGTTTTGGGGATGCGTTCATACTTATTAGTTTTGTACCTCCACGGAAGAATTATCTAAAATGTGGCATTGCTTACTCTTGACATCAAATCACAAGACAAAAGAAATGCTCGCTTTTGAAAATTAGGAAGAAAAATTGAAAATAAAACACATAAAATAAATTAAAAATATAAAACACCAAAATGTAATAATATAGAAAAAAGATCTAAATACGAAATCAATTGCATCAAGTTTTTTGCACTTGTGCGTCAAATTTTGCATCAAAGCTATTTGTGAATAACCCAACACATTTTCATGTTCGATACTCTTTCGGCAACACAATAGTATATTGCTGCAATATTTTGTAAACGATTACACTCCAAATGCAGAATAACCCAAAAAATTAGATGGCTAATAATAGATACAAATGCAACGTACGATTGAGTATGTTGTTGCAAAAATATATGCGCGAACTCTTGCTCTTTAGAACCTCGTAATTAAGGATCTAGACCATATATCTCTGTGATCGAACTCACATACTCCCCTCCTTGGAGATTCAATATCTTCTCTCATCAACATGATATTCCTGGACTTAAAAATTACTTTCCAAGCCTGTGAATTAAAAGAAACAAAAAATAAAAAAGCGTAATGACGCATTAATCCACATCATGCTTCAAATATTATAAACATTGTAATAGATATAAAACAACACCTATCGGTCGCCTCATTTTCCAAAAAACACTTTGAAACCAACAATTCATTTTTGTTACAATTTGATTTCAAATCAATGCATTTTACAGAAATGGAGAAATTAGTAGAAAAGATTTTTTGGTATTCTCTGTTAAGTAAGTGTCATCGCTCCATTAATTAGATCGGTTTATTCTACTTCAGAAAGATAAATTTATTGAGAATCATATTAATAAATGCATTTTTTATCATTTGTTTTGCATTTAATACTATTAATTGTGAGTTTGAAAAAGTCCTTTAGACCATATTAAGCTATGAGGTCGCGCATTTTATGACGATCATGGAACATGTACATGGCTTTGGTTTTAAATTAGTTCCAAGTCAATGAGCTTTTCAAGATAGGACATTGAATAGCCAACAAGACTTGTGCATATGATGTATGCTCGTATGACGAGTGTATTGCATTCCATTAACATTAGCGTAGTGACGTAAATGCATATATGTGGGTCTTCTTAGATAAACAAGTACAACTCGAACATGTCCCCGATGGAAATTCTTAATTGAATATTTATTGTCGAATTAATAATTTTCATATCAAGCGATAGTACATGATTACCCTTAGACTTAAGGCACGATGGTAGCCTCATGTGCATCCTGTAATTTTTGATTTATCATAAAGGGGATATTTTGGATGTTACACTCGTGTACATAGAGGGTAATTAGTGGCCAACATAGAATTCGACACTTTTTGTTGATAAGTGAATCTCCTATGTTTTCATAGTTCGTGATTTAAAGACCTTGGCAAGGCATGATGAATATTGATTGATAAAGAAATCACTAGAACTTGAAATGGAATCACGATTATTGGATCAAATGGGTTTCGACTTATAATACATGCCCAAGATTTAATCGGGAGATTAGATAATGAAAAAGGACATTACATGTATGCAACCATAATTGAAATAAGGTTTTACTCGCTATTTCACTATTTTTATTGCTAGCGATCATGCTACTTTAACATTTGGAGATGTTCCCACTGATTTGTTGGTTTTTGGAATTAAAGAGAGTTGATTTCAAAACATATTAATTAATCGAATTAATTAGTTGAATAATTACTATTAGCAAGTTACAAAAGTTATAAACCTATGCTAGCATTAGTTGTGAACCTAAAGGTCACACGTAAAATGGTTAGTATCATTTCTTCATTCGAAAATAGTCAAGGTTGGATACAATTAATTGATAGAGATTAATTAATTGTGGCTTGATTTAATTCAATTATTGAATTAAATATTTAAAAATTAAATAATTAGATTGTTTAATTAGACCTAATTAGATTAAGGAAATCTTTGGAGTGAAAAATAATTTAACCGATAAGATCAATTAGTTTTATGAAAGACTTTATTTAATAGTTAAATATAGTCAAATAAATAAATCGGATTATTTATTTGGGCTACATGGAATTAATTTAATAAAATTATTTAAATAAGGACTAGATCAATTAATTGAAATTAATTGATGGACCTTTTTAATTAAATGTCCAATCCAATATTTAATTAAGCCCACAAGGATATTCCCACGTCTTGGTAATTTAAAAAAGAAAAGATGGAGGGATTTTCTTGAATATCCGAATAAGAGTTATCCTGGATATGGCAAGATATTGAAGGATCAATTAAAGATTATTCTATAATATTCTCCTACTGATTTTAGGTTTGAACCTGACACTTTTATGAACATTGGATGAATCATATAAGTATCTTTAACAATCGAGAAGAATAATGAATACACAACAAATAAAATTTAACTCACGTCTTTTTACACCGGAGTAGACGTGTTTCTCTCATTATCTCTGTCAAGTTTTTGTTCTTCTTTCTTCTTTGTAGGAAAAATCAAGAACCCTTCTTTGTTTTTACTAAATAACAACAATTCTTATTTTCACGGTTGAATTAAGGATTGTTGTTCATTGAATTATTAATTACTAGTAAACTAATAATCCTGGTGCTTCCATCCATCGTGTGGACTATCTTTAGAGGAGGATGCTTGGACCTCTGCGAGATCGTGATTTGAGGATTTACCCCGCTACGAGGAATTTGGATTCCTTCTACATCTTCTTCAAAAGGAATCTTTTCGGTAAAACCTTTTCCATTGGTTTTATCGCTTGTATAATTCGCGCGACCGTTAAATCGCTACAAGAACCCCAGAGCTTTTATTTTATGTATAACTTGTATGCATGTTTATAATTTTTTCATTTCAACTGCGTTAAGCCCCGTGGTATAGCGAACCCAATAGTGGTATTAGAGCCACAATTTCATGTTTATACAAGTTTATGTGTGTTTTAAAGCAGGTTTTAAATTGTTAAAATGTGTTTAACATATAATTTTATGTGCGATAAAATTATTTTATTCGATTTATTTTGGGATAAACTGATTTTGGTGATTTTTTGGGAAGAATATCACCGAGTTGCTTCAAATACAAATCTGTAGTGATTAACGAATTTTGAATGCAGTTTTCTATTTGGAATAAGGACTTTATTTTGTGAATTCCAATAGATTCAAGTTGCAAGCAATGATTCCACTTTCATATTTTCAATCAAACTTTATTTATAGTTTTTGAAAATTTTGACAGAATATGGACATTGATTAATGTTTATTAAATCAAAGTGTTTGATAGACGTTTTTGATGGTTTAATTGCAAATTTGTGGTTTCGAAAAATTTAAAACAGAGTTCCATGTTTTGATTATTCAATTTTTCAATTTAATTTGTTAATTTCATGTTTAACAAAAAAGAAAAAAAATATTTTTATGAATAATCAAAATAAATTTTATCCCAAAATTAAATCGGCACATATAACTTGGTAAATTTAAATGCTTTAAATTCATGTGATTAATGTTTTAGAACGATTTATTTAGGGATGATCATGAGCCCATGACCAATGTGATTGGATGTGTTTTAATTTCTTTGGATTTTTGGGTTCACAGCCTCTTATTCATTAGTTTTAAGTTCCTTTAAATTTCAAATTGAGAGTAGATTAGGTGGTGAGGTTTTCCATTTATTGTAATTTGGAGGACGCGTTCGATGCTAAAGTTCCACGCCTGTGTGGGTAGAATTTTTTTAATAGAATAGAAGATTCAAGGCCCACGCATGTATGGGTATATTAATAAAATGTAATAAAAATAGTTCTATTTATTTTGTCCCTTAGATTGACCACAAACCCATTTTTGGCTCAAATGGGTCGCATAGATCGCCATGATCATCCCAAATCGTTTTTGGATAGGATGCATGTTATAATTTATTTAATGCTTCTTGCTTGTGCAATTCATATATTGATATGTTGCATAAATAAAAACTCACCTAGTAAATAGGATTATGATGAGATCTAGGAAATTTAAAAACCCCAAGTTTTTGAAACTTAAAAGAATTTAATTTTTAAATTAATTCTATATCAAACAAAATGGACAAGATAGGTTGGATCTATCGTTACATGCCTTCCATCAAAGGTAGACGACAAGGCGATGATACTCAACATTAGCCATGAGTAGTGGAGTGACTTAGTGTTGGAAAGTTGTGATCTCTACGAAACATGGAGATGTTCGTAGAATGGACTCATCCTTATGTTGGCCATGAGTCGTGGAACATTTTGATGCTCCATTTGGACAAAGGTTTGATGGGTTTTTTTGACACTTGGTATCGTATAGGCTCTATAAAATTGGGGTATAAGGGAAAAAGTGAAGCAAAACAAACTTGTGGGTTGTATAAATACAATTGTCAAAGAGTTGACTACCATAAGATATATTTCATGGGCTCATAAAATTGGGGTATGAAATATTTCTATTGGGCCTCAAGCCCGTTAGAAATTTTTCGATTTTCATTTTGGGGTTAATGGAATTTGAATAAACTAGTGGGAGAATTTAATATTAAAGACCTTATATTAATTTAATATGTCATGCTCATAGTTTACTCATTTTTACACCATTTATTTTGTAGATTAATCTACTAAAATGGCTAAAAATCTAATTGCAACTATTCTTGAGCAAATCAAACTAATCAGTCCTAATTTTGTCGATTGGGTGAAAAACTCAAGATAGTACTCCAATGAAAAGAGGGCTTATGTTGTTGAAAAATCACCTCCCACTACTCCTCCACAGGGATGTGATTTGAGGCTATTTGGAGTATTTACGTCGTGTAGATGATAATCTCCGGGCTCGTTGCTACATCTTTAACCGATGTCAAATGAGTGCAAAGCGGACGAGGATCTTGATAATGCTACGATATCCTCTTCCACCTACAAGAGTTGTATGGTGAGAGAAACCCGACAAAGAAAGATATAAGATATCAAATAAGCTTTTCAAATGTCGTATGACCGAGGCTCTTCGATTTATGATCATGGGCTAAAGGTGATAGTACTCATTGAAAGGTTTGGTCCTTGGAGTCGTTATGGATAATGAGCTCTATATGGACCTCTTGTTGCGATCTCTGCCTCCCTCATTTGACACCTTTGTTGTCAACTTTAACATGCACAACACCGAGAATAGTCTCCAGAGTTGGTGAGCATGTTAAGGCGGTTGAATCCACCATTAAGAAGATAATCCGATCTTGGTTGTTGGATCCACTGATCAAAAGGCGCAAATCTAAGAAAAGTAAGGGGAATGTAAAGGTTTCACTAATCCCAACAAGAAGATAAAATGTGGGGGCGTTAATGTCAAGAAAGGGGTTCTCACAAGCTAATGACAAATGCCACAATCTGTGGTAAGATGAGACACTAGGAAGGCGCAAGGAGTATCTTGCAAGCCTTCAGGTATTTATTTTGTTAAAGTTAATTTATCGATTAATGATTCTTCTTTGGGTATTAGATATCGGTTTGTGCATCTCTCATATTTGTAGTGATTTTGCGAGATAATGACAAGAAGGGAGTTGAGTAGAAGGAGAGATGATCTGCTGACTTGGGGAATGGAGCAAAGGTTGCTGCATTAGCAATATGAACTATTAACTTAGCTCTTGATAATGGTTTTGTTTTAGTTTTAAACTGATTGTCTTTATGCACTAGATATTCTTAGAAACATCATCTCCATTCCTATTTTGGATGGAGAGGGCTATGGTTTTTATATAAGGATAAGTTGTTCTATCTCTCGATAATGTTCTTCTATTATATCTACTCGCATTTTGATGAATGGTTTATACACTTTGACTCCCAAAATAAAAGAAAAGTTAGATAATCATTGTTCTCACACACTTTAGCATGCTAGATTAGGGTCATATTTATGAAAAAGAATTAACAAGTTGGGACAAAAATCAACCTTAAGGAAGAGCAAATGTTACCAACATGTGAATCACGTCTCAAAAAGAAAAATGACCAAATCAACATTTGTTGGACAAGTTGATAGCGCCAAAGATCTATTGGATTTGATCCATACAGGATGTGTGTGGTCACTAAGTGTTAGTGCACGAGGGAACTATCACTACTTCATAACTTTTACCCGACGATCGCTCTAGGTATACTTATGTGTACCTAATGAGGTTCAAATCTGAGGCCTTTGAAAGGTTCAAGGAATTTAGATACGAGTGGAGAAACAAACTGGTCAAGTATTAAAACCATTCAATCGAATCGGGGGTGAATACTTGACCATTGAGTTTATCGATTATCTAAAAGAGAATGGGGTTCTCTCATAGTGGACTTCTCCTACTACACCACAACTAAATGGGGTTTCGGAGCGTAGGGAATCGAACCTTGTTAGACATGATTCGTTCGATGATGAGTTTCACTTCATTACCTCTTTCATTATGGGGCTATGCCTTGAAAACGGAAGATATATATTGAATAAGTGCCATCAAAAGTCGTGCCTAAAGTACCAAATGAGATATGGTGTGGCAAAACACCTTCCTACAAATACCTTAAAGGTGTGGGGTATCTTCATTATGTGAAGCAACAAGTGGGAGATAAGTTGGACAGAGATCCATCTTATGTAAAATTCGTGGGGTATCTAGAGAATCTATTGAATACTATTTCTACGACCCTTTTGGAGCAAAAAATGTTTTATTTGAGGAATGCTACTTTCAACAGAAGATTAGTTTATCTCTAAAAGGAATGGCGTAGTCGTTGAACTTGGAGAAGTTCAAGAGCCACAAAATCTCCCAAACATTACCGAAAGGACACCGATTTGTAGCTAGACCATCCGGAGTACAACCTCTTCTAAATCATGCCGGGATTTCAGGGCGCCTCAATGAACCTTTTTGTTAGAGAACAAAGAAGAGGACTCTCCTTGGATAATGATCCAAGAAGCTATAGAGAGGTGATGTTGGACATTGACTCGGAAAAATGCAGAATCGTCTGCGATGCAAATGGACTCCATGTACACCAACAAGGTATGGACTTTAGTGGACCCACCATGGAACTGTTCCCATGGGCTC
Organism: Rehmannia glutinosa; assembly: GCA_016081115.2. Taxonomy (NCBI): domain Eukaryota; kingdom Viridiplantae; phylum Streptophyta; class Magnoliopsida; order Lamiales; family Orobanchaceae; genus Rehmannia; species Rehmannia glutinosa. The sequence goes on along the minus strand of JABTTQ020001800.1, from coordinate 81,164 downwards.
GCAAATAGGTCTACAAAGCGGAACCTGGAGTAGATGTAGAGGTAGCAACCTATAAAGCATATTTGATTGCAAGAGTTATACTCGAAGCAATGAGTTGATTATGAGGAAATGTTTTCACCAAGATAACGATGCTTAAATCCATTCGGATCTTGCTTTGCCATATCAACATATTATGACTACGAGATATGGCAAATGAATGTGAAGATGCTTTCTTAATGGAACATTAAAGAAGAGATCTACATGAAGCAACCAGGGCTTCATATCCGAGTGGAGCAGCAAAAGGTTTGGAAACTCAGAGATCCATTTATGGACTCAAACGAGGCTTGAGGAGTTGGAACATCGGTTTGATGAAATGATCAAAACATTTGACTTTCATAAAAACCTGGATGAACCGTGTCTACAAGAAGGTTAGTGGGCTGCCATTGCATTTATTGTGCTCTATGTTGACGACATCCTACTATTGGGAATCATATATGATTGTTTTACCAACAAGAACTTGGTTGTCTAAATAGTTCACCATGAAGGGCTTGGGAGATGCATCCTTCATCCTAGAGATTACGATCTATAGAGATAGATCGAGAAGGATGATCGCACTATCTGATCCTTGTACATAGACAAAATCTTAAAAAGGTTTAGCATGGAGAAATCAAAGCTAGGATACCTTCCAATGAGTCATGGAATTTCACTTTCTAAGTATGTCCCCCAGACACACTGACAAAAATATAAAGGATAGCTCACATACCTTATCCATCTATTATCGGAAGCATAATAGATGCGATGTTATCTACTAGGCCTGATGTTGCTCATGCTTTGAGTGTCACGGCGGATATCGGTCCAATCCAGGGGATGATCAGGAAGGTCGTTAAGATGATCATTATGTAATTGAGAAGAACTAAGGATATCTTTTTGATATACGACAATGGAGAACTGAAACTATAAAGGTTTCACCGACACTAGTTTTCGATCCGATATAGATGACTCTAAGTCCATGTTTGGGTATATATTCACCTTGAATGGTGGAGCATTAGTTGGAAGAGTTCCAAATGGGAAACAATCTGAGACTCCACACTGAGGTTGAATATATTGCTCCATCGGATGTAGGGAAACAAGCTATTTTGATCTGAAACTTTATCCAGGATTGGGTGTAGTTCTATCTATTGTTGATCTAGTATTGATTTATTATGATAACAATGGAGCCATTGGCGAAGAAAATGAGCCAAGATCTCATCAAAGATCCAAGCACATCATGAGGCGATACCATCTTATCCGAGAGATCATTGGTAGATGACGTCATTGTGGATTGAGTCACCAAAGAAAATGTAGCGGAGACCGATTGACTAAACCCTTATCACAAAAGTTTTAAAGGACGAACATCTCGAGAAGATGGGCCTAAGATACATGGGCGATTGGAGCTAGGGCAAATGGAGATTGTTAGGTAAATTCCCAACACTCTAATTAGATTAGAATTTATTCTACTTGTAAAGACAATTTTATTGAGAATCATATTAATAAGGCATTTCTTTATCATTTATTTTGCATTTAAAACTATTAATTGTGAGTTTGATAAAGTTCTTAGACCAAATTAAGCTATGGGACATGGTCTCGCATTTGATGGTGATCATGGAACATGTCTCTAAACTTTGGTCTTAATTAGTTCAAGTCAATGGGCATTTCAATATAGGACATTGAATTGCCAGCAAAGCTTGTGCATATGATGTATGATCGTATAACGAGGATGGTAAATTCTATTAACATCAGGCGTAGTGGCGCAAATGCATATATGATGGTGCTTGTTCGATAAACAAGTACACCGAACATGACCCAATGGAAATTCTTAATCGAATATTTATTGTCGAATCAATAATTTCCACATTGCTATAGTACATAATTAGTCCTTAGACTTGAGGCGATAGTAGCCTTATACGCATCATGTAATATTTTGATTTATCTTGATTGGTTGACAATCATAAAGGGGATATTTTGGATGTTACAATCTTTGGTGTACATAGAGATAATCGATGGCAAACATAGAATTCGACTTGTTTGTTGACAAGTGAATCTCATGTTTTTCATACTTCATGGTCAAAGACATTGACAAAGCATGATGAATATTGATTCATAAAGAAATCACTAGAACTTGAAATGGAATCACGATTATTAAATCAAATGGGTTTTTTATAATACATGCCCAAGATTTAATCGGGAGATTAGATGTTGAAAGGATCTGTACATGTATTGTTAGGTGATCATGCTACTTGCTAGATGTTCTCATGATTTGTAGGTTTTTGGAATTAAAGAGTTAATTTCAAAACATATTAATTAATTGAATAATTATTATTCTTAAGTTAAAAAAGTTGTAAGCCTACTGCTAGCATTAGTTGTAAACCTAAAGGGTCACACACAAAATGGTAGGTGTCATTTCTTCAATCGAAAATAGTTTAAAAGGTTGGATACAATTAATTGATATAGATTAATTAATTGTGGCTTGATTTAATTCAATGATTGAATTAAATATTTAATTAAATAATTAGATTATTTAATTAGACCTGAATTAGATTAGGAAGTCTTTGGAGTGAAAAATAATTTAACTGATAAGATCAATTAATTTTATGAAAGACTATATACAATAGTTAAATATAGCCAAATAAATAATTGGATTATTTGTTTTTACGGCTAGATGGAATTGATTTGATCAAATTAATTAAATATGGGTGGATCGATTAATTGAAATTAATCGATGAACCTTTTTAATTAAATGTCCAATCGATATTTAATTTAGTCCACGAGATATGCCATCAGCAAATTTGAAAGAAAAAACGATGAAGGATTTTTCTTGTGAATATCCGGATATGGCAAGATATTGTAGGATCAATTGAGATTATCCTATAATATTCTCCCTCTTTTGATTTTAGGTTTTGAACCTGACACTTTTATGAACATTGGATGAATCATATAAGTATATTTAACATTGTTCGTTCAAATCAAACTACATCCATAAAAGTTGGGGACCATCATAATGTGTCCTTATATTCTTGATACGCACGGGTAATGCTTCTCAACCACCTTCTCGAACTTCGGCCGATGGCTTTTCTTGATTCTTTGACAACAACTCGTTTTCCTGTTCCCGGCAGCTCTTTGGTAGTTTCTTTGATGAGTGAGGTTATTCTTCTCCTTGAGGAGTTTTGGCAAACATAATTTTTAGAGTGGGTTTTTCCGCGAACTTCCTTCCCCTCACCAAGTTTCTCCTTTCTTTTCCTCCTTATGACTCCCGTACCTTTCCTTCGATTCCCTCAAGGCTTCATCTTCCCCTTTTGGCATCATCACCAAAAGGTTGGGACAAGCCAGGAACATTGCACTTGAATGAAATCAAGTCGGCCGTTGGTAGAATCATGCTTATCATTCGACTTGGAATAGGCTTACCTCAAACTCGACCGCATAGCATGACTCAACTCCCATTACTTTCATTTGTTTGGAGAACACCGAGTTCTCGACTCATGTTAGTCTCGAATCTTGCAATCTCGTTCTTGTGCTACATCTTGAGTAACTCCATATCCAACTTGTGAGATTCTTCTATCCTCACCATGTAATCCTCTCCTCTTTGAACAGGGATGTTATCCGCACTCCGGACCACTAACTATGCAAATAATGACTTGAAGTAACGGACTTTGCTCTCTGCTCATAGCCATTGATTGTGTAGCCTTTATCCTAATGAAGCAAAGTCGTGTTCCATTTTCTCAATTTGGACAAATGGCTTTTAACGCCTTTCTGTAACATTGTTGAAGTACTAATCCTCGGCCAAACTTCATCAAACTCAAAACCAATAGGCATCATTGTTGAATCGATTGGAGTTTCGCGTTCTTCGGGTGAGACGGGACAATGTATTTGGCTTATTCTCTAGCGATTAGGCATCCGGGTGGTAATTGGGCCAAACAGAAAATGTTTTTCGAATGCATCATCCGGAGTGATATGGATTCCCCGAGTCCAACTTGTGAGCTGTCCCTTCTCCTTTCTAATTGCTTCACTTGACTTGCCTCTCTTGAACCAACTTCGGCGGCATTAGGAAGATGTGTTGCTTTCAGAGTCTGATTCATTTCCAACTGAGGGGTGTCATCAACAAACACGAATATCATCGAACAACTTTGTCACTGGCTTCACTCGAGAGTCTTGAGCAAACTCAGCTTTGTCCTTAGAAGATTCATCAATGGGAGTGGATTCGACTTCATTGTCGAGATTCCGGAATTCTCGTGTCAACGTGTTCCTCGTGAATCGCGGCGCGATCTCTTCTTTTCTTCATCGCCTACCTCTACTTAATGAATTTGCTTATGTGTAGCTTAACCCAAGAGAAGTCTCAACCTCTTTTGGGCCTTCAACACCTCGGCGAGTCTCAATCGGAGGGCCTTTTACATCCCGTGTGCGCCTCAACTATGCATAGGGTCTTGCGATTCTCCTTTCGGCGGACTCGGTTGTCGTAAGTCTTCGGTGGCATCCGCCGAGTCTTAACTCCTAGGATTGCACTTTCGGGCTAGTGTTCGCCAAAAATTATTTTTGGTTCATACAACTCGCAAGTGTACGAGTGTAGTTTACGAGGAATAATGGCAAGCAAGGTCGTATTCCTCATTGATTGAAGTTCAAACACTTAGGCTATAATAACATCATATTCCAATTTTATTGAAGCGACCGAAAAATCAAGTTATTTTATTCGAATAAAAAATTCGAAATTAAGAAAATAAATAAAATAAATTTGTGAACCCCACAAGTATTTTCAATATCTTTAGGAGCAACCTTAGGCACATAATCTCAACATACTTCTTCAATATTAAATGCGAAACAAGTTTTAAAAACCAATTCATGCAATTCTATGGATTCAAATTCCTAATATCATTTACTCCCCAGTGGGGTCGTGGTGCGTAAACGATTCATGAATAACAATTGTAGTACATTGAATGTTACAATTCTTATTAACTAAAAAATATTTGTGAATTGAATGACTCCCCACAAACAAGCCTATCACACATGTTTCATGTCTAAATTCGATTTTTGTTTTTGTTAGAACTCATCGTCCGAAATTTTGTAATGACAAATCTGACATGCAATGTATTGGCCAAGTAAAAAGCAATAATAAATAAGCACTCGAATTCATAAAGTAGAAAGCATGAAGCAATTAAAAAAACAAGTAATCATATTTAATATAAATCCACAATTTCGATTATGCCCCTAAGATCCAAAAAATATGCCAAACATTGATTACAAAATCATAGACAAATCTGAATCAATATTATGACATCATATAAGCACATACAAGAGTTCTTAGACATAGAAGAAAACCCTTCTTGTCGAATGGATTCCTTCCAAGCCCTCAAGCTGTGCTCCCTAGATGCAAAGCCTTGTGGTGTTCCTCGCGACCTAGCCTTTGCTCTCTGACTCTTGATTTCTTCGTTCTGTGTTATTTGATTTGTTTTCTATGTAGAGAGTGATGATTTATCGTGCAAGACTTGGTCCCCCTTTTATATATGCTTGGAGAGATCACTTGTAATCGAACGGAAGCAAACTCTAAAAAACACGCTGAAATGCACTCCCACGGTCAAAGTGTGGGTCCACACGGCGTGTGGCTTGGGCTCGACCCTTTGTCGCACGGCAAAGCTAGTCCCATAAGTAGGTTGTGCGGCTGGTTTCCTTGTCCACATGGCCGTGTGGACCTTCTCCGTCCTGTTTTCCTTTCTTCATACCACCACCACACTACCTGCGAGGCTACATGGTCCGGCTGTGTGACTTGCTTTTGTTCTTTTTTTTTCCGTTGTTTTGATCTTATCTTTGCATTCGGCAATCTTATCCGGGCATACCAACTGACATTTGTTCATTTTAAGCTCTGTTTCCTGCAAGAATTACAATAATATGTAGTATCATGCCCTTTAAAGGAAACCAAGTAAAAACATAGTAAATATGCGTGCAAATGCATCAATTATATATCAATTTAAACCCCAAAATGCACGTATATTACACAAATCCCCCAAACTTAAAGCATTGCTCATCCTCGAGCAAATTTATAAAAATCATATAAGGGGTAAAACGAAAGAACACCCAAGAACACTATAAACATTAAATAGCACTCGACTCCATACTCAAGGAAACCATGTAACTCATTATCAAGAGGTCGTTATTCATAACTCGGCACTATGGGTACTTGACATCACGACTCACAAGTAAATAGTGTATCACTCTACTCTCAAAAGTGTATGGTAAGTGTTTACGCTCAAATTTGGCTTACAAATCGTCTAACATCTTTACCACTTTTGTGTGCACAATATAATAATCAAAAAGGATTTTTATTTGGTTGTAATGAACCCTTATTTCTCCTTTTTTTCATTCTTAGGCCTTTTTGCCTTCTTTTCTTTTTCTTTAGCTTCAAGCTCTCATTTTTTTTCACAGTTTTCAGAATTTTCTTTTTCTTTGCTCGATTTTCTCTATGTAATTTATCAGAGATATTTTCTTTTTCAAGCTTCTTGTATTTTTTTATTTACCTTAACTCGCTATCCCTCTTTCCTTGCCAACTCTCCTTTTCATAAATTTTCACCACATCACCCCCAAGCTTATTCATTTCTATAAGCTCAAGAATTTTAAGAGATAAAAACATATAAACTTTAAAAGATCGATGTGGCTCAAAATAAAAGTTTTGGCACAAAATTAGCTAACTGTGGAATCATGAGTTCATAGGTAGATTCTTTTTCGGCTAAGTAGACTAAACAAAAATGGCCTTAGATCATTTTCAAAATTGCACACACATGGCTTTGATGAAGATACTCCGAGCAAGTTCTGTAGTTCTATCAATCATGAATGACACACTCAAGAAAAATAAGTCTGCATAATATAAAGCAGTTTAAGGCACAAAAGCTCACAGGCTTTTTTTTCGCAACATGCTCAAATACCCAATTTTCTTATCGCATGCCAAGCAAATAAATAACTTTCCTCCCAAGAATTTATCACATTATTCCCCCAAGTATGTTATTCTTATGCCATTAAATATTCATAGTAAAATCATAGGGAGTTGGGCATACGAATCAATAAAAAACCACACACAAAAGCAATTAAATGTGCTAAAGTGATAAACGTGCTAAAATAAAAATAAAAATAAAAAATCGAAAATTTAAAAATTTTAATGCAAATTTTTATGTTCTACATGCAATCCTAGATGTAATGCAAAAATATGCAAAGTACTAATTTACGCATTCTCGACAACCCCAAACTTAAATATGCTTCGTCACGAATATGAGGAAATTATCAAAAGAAAATGCGAAAGAGTACGTATATGGATCATTCTCGTGAAACTGATCTCATCCGCCAGCCTTGGGAACTAGAGGAGCAGATCATATGGTTGGGTCGTGTGCGCCCACACACCCGTGTCGCGCCGGATCTTTTCTTTCTCATAGCCCACACGCCCGTGTGTGCTGCAGCACTGCTCTCTCTCGCACGACCTGGTCGTGGTGAGGTGATTTTCATACATACTTTTTTTAATCCTGAGTTTGTCGCGATGTTTTCAAGTTGCCTCCCACAAAGCACTAAGTTTTCATCTTGACCTAGACTGATTTCTAAAGATCACTTTCGCTGAACCGTGCCTTGAAATCATCGAGCTTCATATTCGGACCCATCTATCGGGATTTAATGGCGTTTCTGTTTTCTGATTAAGTATCACCGAATTTTCCCCTTTGATGTTGGCCTCCCACTCAGCTAGCCGATTTGGGCTTCCGATCTCTAAAGATTCCGGGGCTCACAATCAACAAAAACGATGTTAGAAACGAAGCAGTAAAAATAAAATAAAAATAAAAAAAAAGAAAGAAAAAAACAATTTACAAAAATGCTTCAATTAATATTGAACTACTTATTACTATATCAAAGTAGAATTTAATCAATCCCGGTAACGACGCCAAAAACTTGGTCGCCAAAAATTGTTTTGGATCATACATCCGCAAGTGTACACCGCTTTATAAATTTGTCCGGTCGCAAGTGTATAAATACATCTACAAGTGTACGGTGTAGATACATCCGCAGTTAATCGAAAAATCAAGTTATTTTATTCTAATAAAAAATTCAAAAATTAAGAAAATAAATAAAATAAATTTGTGAACCCACAAGTATTTTCAACATCTTTAGAGTAACCTTAGGAACATAATCTCAACATGCTTCTTCAATATTAAATGCGAAACAAGTTTTAAAACCAATTCATGTAATTCTATGGGTTCAAATTCCTAATATTATTTACTCCCCTGGTCGTGGTGGTGCGTAACAGTTGATTAATAACAATTGTAGTCCGGTCGAACGTTACAATTCTTATTAACTCCAAAATATTTGTGAATTGAATGACTCCCACAAACACGCCACACACATGTTTCATGTCTAAATTGATTTCCATTTTTGTTAGAACTCATCGTCTCAAATTTTTAATAACAAATCGACATTCAATTTATTGGCCAAATAAAAAGCAATTATAAATAAGCACTTTAATTCATAAAATAGAAATCATGAAGTAATTAAGAAAACAAGTAATCATATTTAATATAAATCCACGCTTCGATTATGCACCTAAGATCCGAAAAATATACCAAACATTGATTACAAACTTATAGACAAATCCGAATCAATATTATGACATCATATAAGCACGCATAAGAGTTCTTACACATAGAAAGAAAACCCCTTCTTGTGAGGATGGATTCCCCTTCCAAGTCCTTGAAGCTCTTGTGCTCCCTAGATGCGAAAGCCTTGTGGTGTTCTTCGCGACCTAGCGTTTTGCTCTTAGAAGCTCTTTGATTCCTTCGTTCCTGTGTTATATGATTTGTTTTCTATTTAGAGAGTGATGATTTTTCATACAAGACTTGGTCCCCTTTTATAGATGCTTGGAGAGATCACTTGTAGAGTTGAACGGAAGCAAACTCTAAAAATGCATCGAATAGACTCCCACACGGCCAAAGCCTTTGTGGTCCACACGGCGTGTGGCTTTGGGCGCAACCTTGTCGCACGGGCAGGCTAGTCGCGCATGGGTAGTTGTGCGGTGGTTTCTTGTCCACACGCCATGTGACTTCACACTGTCCGGCCGTGTGGACCTTCTCCGTCCTCTGTTTTCTTCCTTTCTTCACACAACCGTGTGATTTTTACACCAGTCCACATGGCCGTGTGACTTGCTTTTGCTCCCTTTTTTCGTCGTTTTGATCTTCCTTTTGCATTCGGCATCCCAACTAACATTTCTTCATTTTAAGCTCCATTTCCTGCAAGAATTACAAGAATACGCAGTATCTTGCCCTTTAAAGGAAACCAAGTAAAAACATAGTAAATATGCGTGCAAATGCATCAATTATGTATCAATTTAAACCCCAAAATGCACGTATATTTTACACATATCAGCTAAGAGTCTCAACTCCCATGGCCTCCATTCCATCCTTTGCCTTAGCTGCTTCAGCAGTGTCATCGTCCTGCAGTGCATATGAAGTTTCAGCTGAGATAGTCTCAACCGTCTGAGCTTCATCAACTTCAGTCTGCTATTCCGTTTGTTTCTCACCTTCGCCTCCTAACTCCATAGGTTGGTCTCCCACAGCATCCTCCGACCTGGCTGTGGTGGTGAGAGCTTCCCCCTCAGCTAACGCACCAGTTAAGTTAAGAGTTATGGGGTTGCTCTACACCTGAGACTCGGTTGTCTTTCCCTCTAAGTGATCAGCCATGGGGGTAGGTGTCTCAACACTTTCTGCAGGAGTTAGCTTAGCTAGGGTGCCCGCTTCATCTCCTTCCCTAGCTTCGTCGCCAATCTTCTAAGAGCCATTTTCTGAGTGCACGGGGGATGTGGTGGCAGCAATGTCGATAGCTATCTTCTGCGCCACATCCATAGGATTAAATCGAGGAGATAGCTGAGAAGAATCTCCTAGACCCTCTTGAAGTTGTTGTTCGTGCATGGCTTTTGATTCTTTGATGGCTTATTGGAATTCGGCTTTCTCTTCTTTGCTATAAGCGGATCGATTTCCTCAATGTCCCTGTCAGTCGATTCCATTTCATGCTCAGGTCCACGAGTAAACATACACATCTTTGACTTTTCAATGGCCTTGGCTTTCTCCAAAGCCTTTTTTTTCATCTTCCTTTATGTCCCGAAGGACAATCATACAAAAATCTTCATTGAGGGCAGAGTGGATACAGATGTTCCCCATGAACTCAAGAGCTCCTCTTCTTCTTAAATGTACTGGGTTCTCAAATTGTTGTCGAGTAACTCAACTTCTAATTGCTCCAATCCCTTAGTCTCTGCTAAATATCCGGGTACACAGGGGATAACATTATCACATCATCGTCATCATCTCCATCTTCAGAAATAGTGGCAAGTGGAGCTTGCTCCTCCTCAGGTACATGTGCATCCGTCCTCGAGGAGAAATGACAACTCTTTCCTCGGTAATCATAATCGCCTCAACTCCTTGCTTCTCCCAGTGTCTCTCGAGCAACTGGGTCTTCTAACTGATGATCGACATCAACAGATCTTCGGCGGCGTCCATGATGGCCGCATCTCCACCATCGCTTTTCTTTAGACTACTCCTCTTGAGTTTCACCGTTTCTTGAGCTTCTCTGGCTGAGTGGCAGACTCAGCTTTCTCAAGTTCAGACCTTTTGACCAGTCTTTCTCTCTTGGTCAGAACACAGGAACTTCATCCTCTTCATCTTCTTCGTTGGTGGTTTCTGGCTCCACCATCTTTATCTTTTTGGCAGCAGCTGTCTTGCGAGGCACAACTATGTGCTTCTTCTTCACTCTTTGGAGAAGGTTTAGAGGTATCCTTCTCGGTCTCGCTCATGGGGAAGGTACGTCGGATTCGACCTTTGGAGCAGTGCTTTTGGCTCTACTGCAGCGGGCGGAGCATTCTTTGACTTGGCGGGAGAGACAGTGATGGATTAGCCGCAACAACTCTCTCTTGAGTAGGCTTGGGAGAGAGAGGGCATTTTGCAATGTGTCTTCGTAGCAGGTCACCGACTCACCACCGGTGTCGCTTTCCTTGCATGCGCCTTCCTTTGAGCGCTTGACAAGTTTTCCTTGAACATTTTCTTGTTTTCATGGAATGGTTTTCCATGTCGCAGGCAATCCTTTCACCTCCATCGATGGCCAATCACCAGGCCATACCCCAAAGAGCATCCAAACGCCCCATCCTCCTTGATGGTCATGTTGATCACATTCTTGCAAATACGATCAAGACAAGCTCCCAGCTTAATCTTCTTCTCTTCCATGATCGCATCCAACACCACCAAATTAGTTCGAGATAATCGAAAGCTGCCGAACTTCATATCGACACACTTGGACACAACGTCCATCAACTTATGGTAGTCTTCCTTTATCAAATCCTTCTTGCCTGTATAGACAGCATTTGCAGCTGACTCAGGCTTGGCAATTTACTTCCAAGCCGCAGCTAAGTTGACATCCTTCTCGGCAATCTCCTTCAGCCCTTCAGTAGGCAGCTTATAATGTTCAGCAAGGTCAGCGGCAGTGATCTTGATCTCCTTGTTGTGTACTTATGAGTGAATCTCATCATCATGGACTTCAACATTGACATAAACATGGAAACTTCTTCCAAATACGTGTCAGAGAACTCCATAGTGAGAAAATCCTTCAGATCGGATTTCTCAAGTTTCTCAGCAGTCTTCTTCACCAGGGCTTCATCAGCATCCTATTTCAGCATCCCCTTGAAGTCTATTGTCGATCCTGAGTGGATTTTCTCGGACATTTTGACAAAGTCGTACGATGCTTCCATTTTCGATCAAAATAAATGGTGAATAAAGCGTAAAATCTCGATTTTTAAAGGTAGGGTTTTGCACTTTCACAGAGAGAAAATTCCTTTGCTTCTTGAAGATGAGAGAGTTTTTGTGAGGAGAGAGAAAATATGTTTTGGCTTATATTGGACTTGAAAGGACTGTTTCTGGAATACGGTCAGAATTCAACCTTTGAAACCGCATTAATTTCCTCGCACTAAATGCAACAACATTTATATCCAATCATAGGCTAAACGTGCAACTTTTGTTCTAACATCAATAATTACGCTGATGTAATCCTTTAAAATATTCCCGCTCGCAGAAAATGACTGCGTTTTGTCACTTAGCTCATAAATAACTCAGCTAACTCCCAAAAGTGACTTAACTCTGCTTCTCTCTTCATATTAGATCACTCAGCTGTCAGTTGACTCAATACAACAACTGATTTCCCATCTTGGCTGTTTCACTTGGCTGAAATATGAAACTTGCTTATTTTTCTTTCTCTCTTCTTTATCTCTGCCGGTTGAGTCTTCTGAGTATCTTAACTCAGCTTAATTAATCCTAGCTCATTCTTAAGCTCTTCAAATCTTGATTCACATAGAGGTTTACTGAATATGTCAGCTAACTGCTTATCAGTTGAGATGTATTCTAAGGTGATGTCTTTCTTTTCAACATGATCTCTTATAAAATAATATCTGACATCAATGTACTTTGTTCATGAGCGCAACACTGGATTTTGAGTGATTGCAATAGCACTAGTGTTATCACACATAATTGGAATTTCTTTTTTTCAATATCATATTTTCTCAGTTGTTGTCTCATCCATAGGACTTGGGCACAACAGCTGCCCGCAGCTATGTACTCTGCTTCAGTTGTGGATGTAGCTATTGAAATCTAGCACATACACCTGCAGTAAAGGTGATGCCTGGCATGCTTGCTGCTAAATAGAGCAATGATCCAATAAGGGTTTGATACCTGGTTTGATCAACAGCTTTGCCATCTGCATCCATATCCATCTTGACTGATGTGTTCATAGGAATCTTCACTGATGACTTTTCTTTCATGTCAAAATTCTTCATCAAATATCTGGTATACTTGGTTTGACTTATGAAGGTTCCATCCTTCATTTTCTTGACTTGAAGTCCTAAAAAGAAAGTCAACTCTCCCATTATGTTCATTTCAAACTTGCCTTGCATGAGATTTGAGAATTTGTCACACAACTCTTTGTTTGTGGATCCAAAGATGATGCCATCCACATATATTTGAACAAGCAATATACTCTCTCCATCTTAAATTCGGAAGAGTGTTCTATCAACTTTGCCTTTGGTGAATCCTTTGTCAATTAGAAATTGAGACAATGTGTCATACCATGCTTTTGGTGCTTGTTTCAATCCATACAATGCCTTCTTGAGCTTGTAGACCTTATCTCCAATAGTTTTCTGCTCAAAACCTGGAATTTGTGATCAACATAGACTTCTTCCTCTGACAGTCCATTAAGAAATGCACTCTTCACATCCATTTGATAAACAGTGAAGTTCTTGTGTGCAACATAAGCAAGAAACGTCCTTATTTCTTCCAATCTAGCAATAGGAGTGTTGGGAAATTATTTTGTAGATTTTGATGAATGCCATGCAAAACTTAGAATAGGAAGTTGGCACCCCATTTTTGTTGTAAATTGCATTGTAATAGATAGGGTTGATCGAGCTGAGTTAAGTCAGCTATGCCTGAACATGCAAGAAGACAACTAGAGACTAGAAGGAAGATCACTATGAGGCACCGAGTATGGCAAAGAAGAGAAGATAGGAACTCGATCAAGGTGCAAAATGAGATGCAAATGAGTGAAGTATCATTCAAGTCAACTCAAGATAGCCAAGTCTCAATTTGAAGTGACGGAAGAGTCATCCAATGATTGGAAGTCGACTAAGTCGCCTGGGAAGTCAAGGAAATGCAAGTCGAGATAATTGAAAGAGATCCGTTGCACGTAAATCAAGAGAATTACTTAAACAGTAATACTTCCATACTACCTTTCTTTAAGTGCTCGACCCTTAAGCGTGCAAGAGGAATAAACCAATGGGAAGCATCGCACTGTGTCGAACACCGAAAAGTCAAGAATCATTCATACGAGGAAATGGCAATTCCAAGAATGCGACAAGACAAGCCAACGACCACAAGTGACTTTCAAAAATAAGCTATCTCTTCAACGGGCAGATTTTTGAAAGATCACTATAAAAGGCCGAGGAGTTTATTTGAGAAAAATTTACCTTGATTACAGAATCACGAACATTCAAGAAAACATTTGAGTCAGAATCGAAAAATATTCTCAAGTCATTCAAGATTAATCCTCAAGCCAATATTACGAAGGAAATCAATCCAACACTCACCGTGAAGGAAAGACAACTTATATCAGTTGAAGAGGAACCATTTGAAGAATCAAGGGGTCTACATTCCACGAAGGATTGTAGAAAGGTTCAGGTCGAACCCCCTCGAGTTTTTGGAGGGCTTCATGATCAAATCGAAGAAGCTTGAGCAAGTGGGTTGTAGTAGCAAGTGCAACGCCCCGTGAAGAAGCCGAGTCGTCAGAAAGCCACGTGTGACCAAGGCATCTCCAGATCGAAATCCTGAGGATCAAGTCACCGTGTGATCAAGACTTGTATTCTGCATCTTTGTTAACCACTCGTATATTGATCAATACTTAGTGGATTCCTCCAGAGTTGGAGAAGAGAGGAGTAGAAGAATTACCCCATCTTCGAATCTCTATAAAAATTATTGTGTCATTTACATTTCAAAGACTTTAATTTCTCGCATCTTATTTTTATATCTCACGATAAATTTGCTATCCAATTGATAATCAACTAAGTGCTAAAACCAAGTATTAAAACAAACTTAACCAAATTCAAGGGTGTTAAGTCTTCCAATAAAACAAATCACAATGAGTTAAGTCTTTAGTCAAAACAAATTGAGTTATTCTATCAATTGATTCAGGTCCTGTTGAGTGACTAACTCACGATTAACTAACTTAGTCATCCATCAAGGACACAAAAATATGAAGTATTAACTCGAATATTTAAAAGGACTAATTTGAAAATTTGGTAAGGTTTATTCAACCCCCTTCTAAACCTTACACTCACACCCTTGGGACCTACATGTGGTATCGTGGCGGTTGGTTCATCGAGCCTTCGACCGGTTACTCGAACTAGATCTCCAAATTTTCAAAGCTTGTTTTAGTACTCAATCTTTCAAAACTCTTTACTCAAAGAAAATTATTATCATGGAAGCAAATTTGACACGCATCCCTATGTTCACAATTGAAGAATTTGATGATTGGAAAATTCGTATGTTAGTGCTAATCTATCCGCATTACACGATGAGATGTGGATAGTGATAGAGGATGGGCCTCCGCAAATTTTAAAAGTGAACACAACAAGGAGAGCTGCACTGAAGGTGAAGAGGATGTTGTTCCCGCATCACCATGGTTGAAAAACCAAGAGCTTAATTGACAAATGATGACAGAAAAGATATAACTTGACAATGTGGCCAAGGACATTATTTACAAAACCTTGACAAAGCTATGTTCAACAAAGTCAAATCATGCAAAACGGCTAAAGAAATCAGGGACAAGCTAACATTGATTTGTGAAGGCTCGTGAGCAAATCAAGGAAAATAAACTATCGGTTGTTGTACGTAAATTTGAGAATTTTAAAATGCTCGCAGAGAGACCTTGATCAACCGGATGCTCGATTCACAAAAATTACCAACGAGCTATCTCGCACTTGGAAAAGAATATACACAGAAGAAATGTCCTGAATTGAACGGGAAATGAAGGTCATGGCACGAGACATTCCATGGACCTATCCAAGACATCCAACCATGAGCTATTCTCGATCTCAAAGCCTACGAATTTGAGCGAGAAGAAAAAGACTGGAGGAGACAAATTGCCCAAAACAATCGCTTTAATTGATAAGGATGGCAAGAGAGCCGAGGTCAAAGAAGTCATTGACCTGAGGAAATAAACCGATGGTTAAAAGGTTTAATAAGTTCTTCAATAAGAACTACAAAAAGACACAAAGGTGAATCCTCCAGAAGACACTCCTCCCCCAAATCTAGGGAAGATAGACCAACCAAGAGAGCAGAGCATCAAAAAGTTGAATATCAAAGAGCTAACAATCCAAGAATGGAAAGAGTCGATCAAAAGGTTGAAAATTTATGCCGAACGCATTTACCAGGTCACTATGCCATTGATTGCCCATATCCTCGTAGTCAACAAATACAGAATGAAGAGGAAAGAAAGGTCTTCAGAGAAAGAAGACAAGAAAAGAAAAGGGCAATGTTGGCTGCAGAAATTGCTGAGATAGCCAAGTCAAAAGACACAAATGATTTCGTAAAGTAGTGAAGCCGACTACTCAAGTGACTCTGAAGAAGCCTTGATCCGTTTAATGGCCAAGGAACAAGACCAACATGACCAAGAAGATGAGGTACACTCTAATTCATCACACTCGATTCTAGTGATAGTGGGATCAGACACACACACTTCATCACCCACTCGATCTTTATGATTCATAAGGTAAAATGATAAAAGACTTTGAACACATTAAATCCTCACACACACTACTAAATGAGGAAAACACTGCTAAAAGCAAAAATTCACCGACTAAGGAGCCGAGTACTCTAAGTCAAATAGGCGATGAGAATAAAAGTCTAAAGGCCGAAAGTGCTAAGTTAATAGCGAGAAATAGTCATTATAGAAAAGAGGGAGAATGACCTCAAAATGTGATTGCCTCATTTACTAAGCATCTAAATCCTCGATGACCTTATTATGAGTCAAAAGAATGTGGAGACAAGACAGCTAGATTTAATTCCTATGTGCTATGTCAAGCTCCAAAAGTGATTTAGGAAAGAGGATCTTCAAGTAATGAAGTATCTCAAAAATCCAAAACTCCAAATGGTGTACACACATTTATTCCAAAACACAATCACAAGCAAACGGCCTTGGTTATAAAGGAAAGGAAAGTTTCGGTTGAGTGTCTTTGAGAGGATACCGAGAAGAAATCCACCGAAGTTTCTCAAAAAACTCAAACAGAAATACTCAGAAAGAAGAATCGTAGCTACCAAAAGCCCCATAAGTTCTATAAAAGAAACGCATATGATGGGAATGGTAGAAATTACCCAAGCCAAGTTGATTGAATAATGTGAACTATCAAAGAAAGACCTATGGAATATAGCCCAAATGGCAAAGCCTAACTCAAAGAAAGGCCATTCCAAAGGCACAAGAGCTATCATCGCACACATATGCACCTAGGCACTACACTCAAAGATATCACAAATGCCTACCCAAAGAAGGCAATTGCTAAAACACCTACACAAGCATACAGACAAAAGAGACAACCGTATAAACCTAAAACCCCAAGCAATTTGCCAAAATTAATTATGATTATGGCAATCGATAGATGGGAACCCCTTAGAGTCAAATCATTTGGCTATAGGCTGGTTGATCATCTTACGCTTCTAACCCCTCGTGATCCAGACAAGTATGGGTACCTAAAACTTAATTTCCTTGATTGCAGTGCAAGAATACTGAGTGCCAAGAAACCTGGTACATGGATAGTGGCTCCAGCCCGCATATGACAGAAACAAGAAAAATCAAAAATTCAAGGAAGTCAGAGGTGCAAAAGTCATATTTGGAGGAAATGAAGCTCTAGGAGAAATAAGAGGCATTGATCCATCAAGAAAATGGATTAGAAATCACAGATGTTGCATATGTTGAAGGACTCAACTTCAACCTCTGCTAAGATAAGTCAACTCGTGACAAAGGCTACAATGTTGGATTCAATATGGGAAACTAATGAAATAAGATTGCAAGGATGCGCATAAAAGAACATGTATGTGGTAGATTGGTCAACTTCAACACCAAGCACCTGTCCTACTAGCAAAGAGCATAGCCGAATCAAGTTGTTGGCCAGCACAAGAAGTCAGTCACCAATTTTAAAACTATTAACAAACTTGCAAGAAGTAATCTTGTGGAAGGACTTCCGGACTCAAGATACAAGAAGGAGAGTATATGTGATGCTTGTCAAGGGAAAACATCAAATCATCATTCAAAGAAAAGACATGTCCATCTTCAACAAGAATATTACACCTGCTACATATGGATCTATTTGGTCCAAATGAACCAAATTAAGATAAGTGGGAAGAAATACACCTTGGTGGTAGTAGATGACTACTCAAGATATACATGGACAATATTCATGTGTAAGAAGAAAGAAACTCTGCGAAAACTACCACAAAATGATGAAGAAGATCCGAATGAGAAAAGTCAAACCATTATCAAAATAAGATTCACCGAGAACCGAGTTTGTCAATGGAATAATAACTCAATGATTGTATTGAAAATGGCATTGGTCATGAATTTTTCATAAGAAGAACTCCACAAAGAAAATGGAGTTGCGAGAAAGAAGGAATAGAACTCTTAAAGAAGCAAAGAAGACCATGTTAGTCAAGCAGGTCGCCTTAAAAGATTTTGGGTCAAGCAATAAACACAAAGATGCTATACTCAAAATAGATGCATGATAAACAGACAAATGACAAAGACACCCTATGAGATTTGGACAGAAGAAAGCCAAATGTTGCATATTTTAGAATATTTGGATGCAAATGCTTCATCCATAACAATGGCAAAGATAATTTAAAGGCTTTTGATGCTAAAGTCGATGAAGGTATCTTTTTAGGATACTCAAATGAAAGCAAAGTTTGAGTGCTCACCAAGAGGACAATGGTTGCGGAAGAATCCATCCATGTGGTGTTTGATGAGCCAAATGTAAATGGAGAAGACATTGAAGAGTCACCGATAAGTTGAATCAACCAACCATGCGGAAAGAGTCACTATGTTGAAGTCAAGGCGAATTATAAACCCGGATGAAGATGAGATAGTCAATCTCAAAGACAAAATGAAAATTTGCGCCTAAGTGATGATGAGAGAGCTCGATCAAAATAACACAAACAAGGACGACTAAATCCACCTAACTTACTCCAACTCGATGTAAGATGGCCGAGAGACCATCCACCGTAACTAATCATTGGAGATGTAAGAGAAGGAGTGAAAACTAGATCCGAACTCAACAAGAAGCAATGTTTACTTGCTTCATCTCACAAATAGAGCCAAAAGATGTGTCGCAAGCATTGATGACACACATTGATTCAAGCCATGCAAGAAGAGTCAATCGCTTTGAAAGGAACAAAGTATGGGAATTGGTTCAAAGACCTACCCATCAAAATGTTATTGGCACTAAATGGGTGTTCAGAAACAAGATGAATGAGGAAGGTTCTGTGGTAAGAAACAAAGCAAGATTGGTAGCCAAAGGATATTGCTAAGAAGAAGGGATAGATTTTGATGAAACATTTACTCCTGTGGCAAGATTGGAAGCCATAAGGATGTTTCTTGCCTATGCAGCTCACAAGAACTTTATTGTATATCAAATGGATGTAAAGAGTGCATTCCTTAATGGTTTGTTGGAAGAAGAAGTATATGTTGAACAACCTCCAGGATTTGAGCGAAGACTCTTGGAGACAAGGTATACAAACTCAAGAAAGCTCTATATGGATTGAAACAGCACCCGAGCATGGTATGATACATTATCACAATTCCCGATCGAGAACGGATTCACAAAAGGCAAAGTGGATAGAACACTTTTAAGAATTCAAGATGGGAAGAAAGATACCGCTTGCTTGTTCAAATATATGTGGATGACATCATCTTGGGATCCACAAACAAAGAGTTGTGTGATAAATTCTCAAATCTCATGCAAAGCAAATTTGAAATGAGTATGATGGGAGAGCCGACATTCTTCCTCGACTCCAAGTGAAACAAAGGTGAAGGATGGAACATTCATAAGTCAAACAAAATACACCGAGATTTAATGAAGAAATTTGGTATGGAAGAGAAGTCTTCAGAAAATACCAATGAATACATCACCAAAATGGACATGGATGATGGTGGCAAACAGTAGATCAAACAAGATACGAGCACTTATTGGATCATTGCTTATCTTTACAAAGAAGCTGCTAGACATCACCTTTTTCAGTAGGTGTATGTGCAAGATTTCAATCGCTCCAAAAGAAAGCCATATGATCAGCCAAGAGAATCTGAGATACTTGAAAAGAAGTCAAGAAGTTGGATTATGGTATCCTAAGCAAGGTGGATTCAAGCTAATTAGCTATTCGACTCGACTATCTTTGGATGTAGAGTTGACAGAAGAGTACTTCAGGCACATGTCAAATGCTTGAAATAGGCTAATTTCCTGGTTTAGCAAGAAGCAAAATTCAATAGCCACCTCCACACCGGTGACAGAATACATATACATAGTCACTGGCAAAATTGTACAGGCCAAAGTCTTATGGATGAGACAAAGAACTTAGAGATTATGAGGTTGAAGAAAAGAAATTCCAATCATGTGTGATAACACAAGTGCAATTGCAATCACTCAAAATCATGTGTTGCACTCAAGAACAAAGCATATCGATGTCGAGATATCACTTCATAAGAGACCATGTTGAAAGGACATCACCTTGGAATATATTTCAAATGATAAGCAGTTGGCTGACATATTCACAAAATCATTATGTGAATCAAGATTTGAAGAACTCAAGCATGAGTTAGGGTTAATTGAGCTGAGTTGACACTCAGAAGACTCAAAGAAAAGAGATGAAACATGAAAAGAGGAAAAATACCAGATTCCAATTTAAGTGAATCAAATGATATCGGAAAGTCACCATCGAATTAGTCGACAACCGAGTCACTAGGAGAGGAGAGAAGAAGAAGGATTGAATCACCTAAGGAGTAAGCTGAGTCATTTATGAGCAAAGTGACAAAAACGCGGTCTTTTTTACTAAGCGGGAATGTTTTTAAGAATGATGTCAGCATAATTATGGCGTGTACAGGCAAAAGTTGCACACCAAGCTTGTGATTGGATATAAATGTTGCCGCATTAAATGCGAGAAATTAAATGTAAATCGGCATGCAAGATCTAAGCCGTTGATTTTGATCAAATTTCAAAACCACCCGCACGCCCTTCATGAACCATACTTAAACCATTTTCGCCTCAGATTCTCTCTCACTTTACCAAAATCGCTCATCTCTCTCAAAGCAAAAGCAAATTTTTTTTTTCTCTCAAAACCCTATCAATCCTCAGTTCATTGTTTCAAGTCTCGTTCGGTAAAACATCTCAAAATGGCCTCTACTCATGATTTTGTCAAGCTAGGAAAGTAAATCCACACCGGGTCTACTATGGATTTCGATGGTATGGTTAAACAGGGGTCCGACGACACCCTAGTGAAGAAGATTGCTGAAAAATTGAAACGCCTGGGTGAAACCTTTTCTCGACGTTAGAGTTTCCGGCGACCTATGTGGAAGAGGTCGCACAGCTTCTACGTGAACGCCGAAGTTCACGATGAGGCATCAAGTCCTCTTCATGGAAAAAGTTCACCATCACCGCCAAGATTTAGCAAAACACCGCTTGTTGCCGCGGAATGAGTGTCGGAAATTAATGAAGCCGATGTTGACCCGACCATCGCCGGAAGGAAGTAGCCAAGTCGGACTATGATGCGAAAGTGGTCTACACTGACAACAAGAGGTCAACCGAAAGAGGACTATCACAAATTGCTGGACATTGTTGCCAAAACGCATAGACATCAAATTTGGCGTACTTTGACCAAAAAGCTCTAAAGCTAAGCCGATCGTAATGGCCGCGATCCTTGAAGAACATAGGTGAATTGGGCCGAGTTTGTCTACAAAGACTACATGTATCGTTGGGAACAAATCCTTTAAGGAGGATGGAACGCTTGAGGTTCCTAGATACGGCCTGTGATTGCGGTGATGGAAGTAAAAAGAGTCCTCTTCGACATGGAAAGGCGTTCCATGTGAACAAGAGGATGTTTCGATCAAACCTCTCGGCGCACGTAAGAGAGTATACGCCAAGAGGATCGATACGAGTGAGGGGGAATCACCGACCCTCAAGATACAATTGTCTCTCTCGTCCAAGAAGAAGGCCGCCCGCAGCTCTAAAAAGACTACGCCCGCAAAGAAAGAAAAAGAAATTTGCTCCTCGCTCTCGCACCGACTCACTCCGCCCCGCAGCTGTCTCTCCGCCCGCAGCTGCGGCGCGATGGAGAAGGAACCATTAATCCCTTCTCCGTGATCAAGAAGAAGAGGATCGCCACAACAAGGAAGCGCACGCCTCTAAGACATCTCTGCGAAGGCATTCACCTTAAATGAACCGGAGGAAGTGGAGCGGATATCCCTTTGGTAAAAACAAAGAGAAGAAGACTCTCCTGGCTCTCCGAGCTTGAGAAGGCAAAGTCCGGCACTCACCGAGAAGATACCGAGACTACCGGAGAAGTAGAGTCTCAGTGATCGATGAAACGGCCAAGTCTGCGAGGCCGATCACAGAGGCAAACTCAAGACCCAACAGAGCGAATAAAATGAGGAATAAGGAATGGTTGAGACAACCGAATCACCTGTTGAGCCAGGTTGTTTCTCCACCGAATGAGGCTACGAGGTGTCGGCGGAAAGTCCGCTACCCTTAATCCCTAAAACGAGGGCCAAAGAAGAGAATGATGAAGACGATGTAATCATGTACTCTCCATTGTATCCAGACATCCAAAATCGTCAGTGGAGAAAATGGAAGTTCTAGTCTATCCAGAGTGCGGTTTGAAAGACCGATTTCATTGCTAAAGAAGAAGAACTCTTCAAAGGTTTCTTGAGGTTGACAAAGTCTTTGCAAGCCCTTGACGAGATAATTGTATCAATATACCGCAGATTCGGAAAGAAAACGAACGGGGTAGAGTAGGCGAGACGACGAGAAGCACGTGAGAAGGCCGAAGATCTCGCCCTCTCCGGCACCACCGATCATACACATTCTCACCTTGACGCCCTATCGAGAAAGTGATGAGGATCTGGACCCTATTGCCGCTGATAGAAGAATTGCAAATGCAAAGCAATGCAAGAATCCGAGAATCCTTCATGAGCAAAGAATGATGGAGGGACAAGGAGAGTCCTCCAAATCACAAATGAGATAGACCCTATGGGAGTGGTGCAAAGATATTGCCATCAAAAACACCGCCACCACTTCCCCGACTCATTCGGAGGAAGGTGTTAAGGAACTAGCGATGAAACTGGGATTGTGGGGACCCCGTCGAGCCAACCCCTAATGAAGGTGTCTCACCACCGCCCCAACGGTTGAATACTCGGTGGGAACAATGAGTCCGAGACGAGTGACCCCATTCCAAGTCACTCACCGGTGTGTGCCACCGAGGGGAACTCCCTCCACCGCGGCAAGGTCGGAGGATGCCTGCACCGACTCCACAATGAATTTCGGAGGCGAAGTGGAGAAGGAACAACCCGCGAATACACAAGTTAGTTGTCATCAACGAGTGCTCGGGCATAAGTGGAGACTGTCTCACCGAGGTGCCAAATCGCTCTGCGGTGCCAATGACGTTGTTGATGCAAAAGAGAGCACACGGGAAGGAACCGCCCGGGAGTTAACACTGGCGATGAAAGTGCAATCCATGGAGTTGAGACTCCAATGGATGCCACCTCGAAAGACCCCAAGACACCGACACCGCGAAAGGGATGTCCAGCCTCGCGGTGAGATCGCAGGAGGTAATGAAGGCCAACGGGAGGTTGAGAGTTCCAACCTTTCGCTATCATTGATCCATCGAGAAAAGGAGATAAGTGCTCTTCATGATTCCCGGATAATCCCGATGTAACCTTTCGCGTGATCGGAAGAAGACGATGAAGGCGAGTCATCCCCGTGGCGATCCAAAAGACTCACCGAGGATGTTCCAACCACGAGTAAGTCGACCTCGGACTACTCGCCAAACCCTCAACTTTGATGATGAGCCACCCATGGAAATCTAATCATCGTCCCAATGACGCTTCCTCGATAAGGCGAGGACTATCAACTCATTTGGAAAAATCACCAGACCAACGGCTATTGAGACAATCGAGGCTCGAGCAAGCCGGGTCAATTTCACAACAGTCACACAACAGAGTCCATCGCGCAGCTCCCAAGCTTCAGAGTTCGACTCCACAGGGGACTTCACGAGCACCACTTATCATTGAGCATTCTAGTTGCCCGTGATGATCCTTTCGTAGAATCATTTCCCTTCTCTCTGGAGATACCTGACCTCCCGAAGAATCGAGCTAAAGATCGCGAGCGCTTCCACGACGACCTGTTATTCCATCGTGACACCATTGTTCCAACTAACTATGACTTTGACGACTTGGCCGTCCACCAAAAAACAGACAATGTGAAGTTGGGAGGTGTTCAAAGCTTTATTTACTTGAAATAGAAAAAATGGAGAGGCACCAGGCCTCATTTGGATATGAGGTTGGACAACGAGATGCCAACCTTTATCTGGCCGATTTGTGTGGCATCATAGTCAGGATCCGTGAGTGGTGGCAACAGCAGCAGACAATGCGCGTGGAACAAGCTCGGTACTTCAGGACATTGTTCAACAAGTTGTTAGTCTGGCGGGCTGAGAATGCTGATGCAAAGACAAAATTGCAAGAGCACATTGAACAAATGTATGAATCTCATACTACAGAGATAAAGTTGTTGCGTGAACATAATAAGAACGAGCTCCTGCGCGTGGAAGAGCATATGGATCGGAAATTCAGTCTCCTCATGGCTGAGATGAAGTTGGTAGCAGCTGAATCCAATGCCACCCGCTCTGAGTTCCGTGCATCATACTCCGCAGCAGATTCGAAGCAGAACTCAACTATCAACAGACTAGACTTCTTGCTTGCTAGCTTGTTTCCATAGGTTCCTCTCTCCTTTGATGATGCCAAAAAGGGGGAAGAGGAATACCTAAAGGCGCTGAAGGGATCTGAAGCTGAGAAGGAGGAAGCAGCTGTGAAGGGAAAGACAGTTGAGGAAGTAATAAGAGAAAAGAAAGGGAAGTCTGTTAAGGAGGAAGGTTCAAAAAATGTGACATTTATGATTGCTAAAACCCCTCAACAAGGGTCTTGTCACGGTGATATCATCAAAACTCCCAATGACTCGCCACTCAACACTCTTTGTTGTACCTATGGCCGAAAAGAGAAAGACAATTGAAGCGAGGGATGAAGGAAGTGGAAGGAAAGATGAATGCCCGAGTTATGGATATTCTGAAACAACATGGTGGCATTCCAACAAACAAAGACACCTATGCCATTTCGGATCTTTGAACAGAGCCAAGATCTATTGATGAATTCAAGACGCTCGCATCTGAAGGGTACTTCGCAAATATGTCCACAGCTCAAGCTCGGATTTGTCTTGGGAAAAGGGTCTCACACTATGTGAAGAAATCGACGGGCGTGAGACATCGCGCCTCTCTCTGCTGGTCACTCGCTAGTCACTCACCGGGAAAAAGAAGACCCCGATGACACGACACGCCTGAGGGAAGAGGAAGAAGCGAGTGGAGAAAGAGGTTTGGACCTAGACCTCGTCCAAAAAACATTGAGTACATAGATCCGGGAGGCAAGAAAGGAGGGATCTATTGGGCACCGATTTGTGAAGTAGCCAACCCGCAAGTGGCTAAGAACAATGCCGAGTATGTGAAGAGAATTGAAGAGGAAAATAAAAGACAAACTCGGCTATGGGAGGAAAGACAAGAAAGACGAGAAGAGATGAAGGCTGCCGGAAGAGCGTATGAAAAGAAAAAGACAGTGAAGATGAAAAAAAGAGAAAGAAGGTCGAGGAGATGACAGAGTGAAGAAGATGAAAGAAGGAGGCAACAAGGAGATGAAGTGTTGTTGTCCACCCCTTCGTGTATTTTACTATGTAAATACATCTTTATGTAAGTCTTACGTACATTGAATAAAATTGTACAATTTCTATACTTGCGAGGTATAGAACAAAGAATGGTTACTTTAAGGTCCATTTAAACTCGATACATTTTCTTTTGATTCAAGCTCGATACACTTTGTAAACATGACTATGTAAAGAAAAAGGAATGTTATGATCAATAAAAGATCGATTCTAAGCATACATTCTGTGATTCTACATTTGCCTGTATGTATCTTTGCTGTTTAATTATTGATGCATGTTTTAAGTTTTGGCATCATCAAAAAGGGGGAAATTGTGTGGAAATTATTTTGTAGATTTTGATGAATGCCATGCAAAACTTAGAATAGGAAGTTGGCACCCCATTTTTGTTGTAAATTGCATTGTAATAGATAGGGTTGATCGAGCTGAGTTAAGTCAGCTATGCCCGAACATGCAAGAAGACAACCGAGACTAGAAGGAAGACTACGCTATGAGGCGGTGAGTATGGCAAAGAAGAGAAGATAGGAACTGATCAAGGTGCAATCGAGATGCAATGAGTGAAGTATCAGTCAAGTCAACTCAAGATAGCCAAGTCTCAATTTGAAGTGACAGAAGAGTCATCCAATGATTGGAAGCTGACTCAAAGTCGCCTGGGGAAGTCAAGGAAATGCAGTCAAGTCGAGATAACTAAAAGAGATCCGTTGCACAAAAATCAAGAGAATTACTTAAACAAGTAATACTTCCATACTACCTTTCTTTAAGTGCTCGATCCCGAGAAGCGTGCAAGAGGAATAAACCAATGGGAAGATCGCACTGTGTCGAGAATCTTTGAAAAGTGAAGAATCATTCATACGAGGAAATGGCAATTCCAAGAATCGCAACAAGACAAGCCAACGACCACAAGTGACTTTCAAAAATAAGCATATCTCTTCAACGGCGATTTTTGAAAGATCATTATAAAAGGCCGAGGAGTTTATTTGAGAAAAGGTTACCTTGATTACCCAATCACGAACATTCAAGAAAACATTTGAATCAGAATCAAAAAATATTCTCAAGTCATTCAAGATTAATTCTCAAGCCTATATTACTAAGGAAATCAATCCAACACTCACTGTGAAGGAAAGACAACTTCTATCGCTTGAAGAGGAACCATTTGAAGAATCAAGGGGTCTACATTCCACGAAGGATTGTAGAAAGGTTCAAGGTCGAACCAACTCTCAAGTTTTGGAGGGTTCGTGATCAAATCCAAGAAGCTTGAGCAAGTGGGTCAGAGTAGCAAGGCAAAATGCTCTGTGAAGAAGCTAAGTCGCATCGAGAAGCCAACAGTGACCAAGGCATCTCCAGATCGAGTCCCAAAGGATCAAGCACTTGTGTGATCAAGACTTGTATCTCGACTGACGTTAACCACTCGTATATTGATCAATACTTAGTGGATTCCTCCAGGAGTTGGAGAAGAGAGGAGTAGAAGAATTACCCCATCTTCGAACCTCTATAAAAATTTATTGTGTCATTTACATTTCAAAGACTTTAATTTCTCGATCTTATTTTTATATCTCACGATAAATTTGCTATCCAATTGATAATCAACTAAGTGCTCTTTTTATTTTGAACTCTTCTCATCAGATGAGGTAACTTCTGCAGTGTTTCCTTCTTTTTACATATGAAAATTGTCCATGTATATCTTGAATAATCATCCACCACTAAGGTGTATTTATTTCCACTGATGTTGGTTGGCTCAATAGGACCAAATAAATCTATATGCAACAAATGCAATATCCTCGATGAAGAAGGATTTGGCTTATCCTTGAAAGATAATTTGATTTGCTTTCCCATCTTGCATGCATCACATATGCTTTCTATTTTGTATACTGAGTTAGGAAATACTTCCACAAGATGACTCCTTGCAAGCTTATTGATTGTCTTCAAATTCAGGTGACTCAGCTTCTTGTGCCACAACCAACTGGATTCGGCTGTACTTTTGGCTAGCAGACATGTACTTGGCGTAGCAGTTGACCAATCCACTACATACATGTTCTTCTGTCTTGTCCCTTGCAGCAATATCTCATTTGATTCAGCATCTTTGATTTGGCATACTTCCATGTTGAATCCCACATTGTAGCCTTTGTCACAGAGTTGGCTGATGCTTAATAGATTGAAATTGAGACCTTCAACATATGTAAAATTTGTGATCTCCAGTCCATTTTTCTTTATGGATCCTGTGCCTTTGATTTCCCCTGGAGCTTCATTTCCTCCAAATATGACTTTTGAACCATTGATCTCCTTGAATTTTGACATATTTCTTTTATTCCTTGTCATATGTCTGGAACAGCCACTATCCATGTACCAGGTTCCGTGGCACTCAGCTGTTTCTTGAACCTGCAATCAAGGAAATTAATTTTTAGGTACCCATACTTGTCTGGGTCATGGAGGTTTAGTGCTATAAGTTGCTCCAACCAACTTATAGTTAGATGATCTGACTCTAAGAGGTTGTCATATATCCGTTCCATAATCATAATGCACATTAGCAAATTGCTTGGGGGTTTTAGGATCATAGAGCTGTCTCTTTTGTCTGTATGCTGTGTGTATGTTTGAGCATTTGCTTTCTTGGGGTAATAATGGAATTTCTGGTTGTTGTGCCTGGATGCATGTGTGTGCTGATAGTAGCTCTTTTACCTTGTGAATGACCTTTGTTGAGGTTGAGGTCTTTGCCACTTTGGCTTGTATCCCGTAGGTCTTTGCTGATATTTCACTTGGTTATTCTAATCAGCTTGGTTTGGATAGTTTCTACCATTCCCATCATATGAATTTCTTTGCTGAAATCTCTGGGGGTTTTGGTAGCTCTGTTTGGCTTTCACAGAGTATCTTCTGTTGGACGTCTGCTGGTGGACTTTTCTAAATTTCTTTTCAGTTGTCCTCTCAGCATACTCCACTGGCTTCTTTCTTTTTCCCTTATATCCAAGGCCAATATGATTGTGATTGTGTTTTGGATATTGGTGCAACATATGTTGTTTTGGGCTTTTGGATCCCTCATTGCTTGAGGATCCTTTCTCCAAAATCACTCTGGGAGTTTGACTATGCACAAAGGAATTGAATCCTATGTATGTCTTATCTCCACACTCTTTTTGACTCATTATGAGTTCATCCAATGATTTGGATGCTTTTGTAAATGAGGCAATCACATTTTTAAGATCTTTTTCTCTTTTTTCGGTAGTAGCTAACTCTGCTAAGATCTTGGCATTTTTAGCCTTCAGCTTAGTGTTCTCATCAGCTATGTGACATAGAGTACTCAGCTCCTTAGTCAGCTGTGAGTTTTGGCTTTTAAGCTGACTGTTTTCCTCATTTAAAAGTGCGTGTGAGGTTTTAATGTGCTCAAAATATTTCATTATTTTGCCTAATGAATCATAAGGTCTGTGGGTGATGAAGTGTGTGTATCACAGTCACTATCACTTGAATCTGAATGAGATGAGTTAGATTATACCTCATCTTCTTGATCTTGTTCTTTAGCCATGAGGCAGATCAAAACCTCTTCCTCATTATCACTTGAGTAGTCAGCTTTACTACTATCTGAGTCTGCTGCTTCCTTGCACTTGGCTGGCTTAGCAGTCTCAGCAGCCAACATGGCTTTCTTATTTTCTTATCTTCTTTCATTGAAGACTTTTCTCTTGTTCTTTATTTCTGTATTTGTTAACTGGTAGATAGGAACAATCAACAGCAAAGTGTCCTGGTTGTCTGCAATTCCAACACAGGTTTTCGGCTCTCTGATCAGCTCTCTCATCTCTCTGATAGTCAGCTCTTTGGTGTTCAGCTCTCTTGGGTGGCTGTCCTCCCTTGATTTGGAAGGTGATGAATGTCTCCTGGAGGTCTCTCCCTTGTTCCTTTTGTAGTTCTTGTTAAAGAACTTGTTGAATCTTTTAACCATTAGAGCAATTTCCTCCTGGTGTATGGTTTCCTTTGCCTCATCTTTCTTCCCTTTATTGGCCATCAATGCAGCTATCTTGGGTACAACTGTTTCCTCCTGCTCTTTTCTTCTCAGTTCAAACTCATAGGCTTTGAGGCTTGAGAATAGTTCATGATTTGATGTTTTTGAGAGATCCATAGAATGTCTTAGGGCCATGATCTTCATTTCCCATTCAGCTTGAAGGGCTCTTAGAATTTCATGCACATCTTCTTTTGAGTGTACTCTTTCCCAATAGCTGAAAGCTCATTTGTGATCTCTGTGAATTTGGCATCCAGCTGATCCAGACTTTCACCTGCAAGCATTTTAATATTTTCAAATTTTTGAATAGCAACAGTTAATTTATTCTCTTTAATCTGTTCTGATCCTTCACAAATCAGGGTTAGCTTATCCCAAATTTCTTTGGCTGATTTGCATGACTTCACTTTATTGAACATCGCCTTGTCCAATGTCTTGTAAAGAATATCATAGGCCACATTGTCCGGTTGTATCTCTTTTTCTATCTTCATTTTTCCATTCACAACGAGGTTTCTCAACCATGCAGTGGTCAGGCTCGCTTCTGATATCCTCCCTTCATCTTGAGGTGCTCTTCTTATAAAGCAAGTGTTAACTTTGAATATTTGCAATGGCCCATCCTCTATCACAAGCCACATTTCATCGTGTAAAGGCGATAGGTGAGCATGCATGTGAATCTTCCGTCATCACACTCTTCCATAGTAAACATAGGAATACAAGTTAGATTGACTTCCATGATAATTACTTTGCTTTTTGAAATGGAAGACTCTGAAAACACAAATGTTAAATCTTTTGAAAAAGATTGAGATCTAGTTCAGTAACCAGTGTAGAAGGCTCAATGAACCAACCACTCGATACCACTTGTAGGTCCCAGGGTACGTGGTTTAAGGTTTAGAAGGGGGTTGAATAAACCTTACCAAATTTTCACTTTTTAGTCCTTTTAAAGTATTCAACATAGTTCACTCAAATCAATAAGTCCTTTAGGGACATGACTAGGTTGGCTTACTTTACAAAGTTACCCACTCAATAGACTCTACTTGAGTTTGTTGATAGTATAACTTAGTCGTCGGCTAACACTTAACTTTTCGAAGAGATTTGGTTTTATACAATGGAAGACTTAACACCCTTTGTAAATTTTAAGCACATTTTTAACACTTGTTTTTAGCACTTGTTATTATCTCGTAGGATTGCAATTTAACTTATCGTGAGATATAAAAATATGCAAGAAAGTAAAGTCTTTGAAAGTAAATGACACAAGCAAATTTTATCTTGGTTCGAGGATGGAGTAATTCCTCTAATCCACTCTTCTCCAACTCCCCGGAGGAATCCACTAAGTAACGATCGGTTACAAAGTAGTTCTTCGATTTAGAGACGATCTTGATCATAGAGTTTACTTCTCCTGCGACTCGCTTCTTCACAAGATAGTTTGCTACTCTTGACTCCTTCAAACCATTGGAATTGATCACACGACCTTGAACAAGCTCGAAACTTCCTCGTTCGATCTTGAACCTTACTACTGACTCCTTAAAACTTGGAGAGTAGACCCTTTTGTTCTTTAAAACTTTTCCTCTTCAACTGGTTGAAGTAATCTTTCCTTCACGGTGTGTGTTGGATCGAGTTCCTTGAGTTTTAGGCTTGAGGAATTTCTTGATAAGCTTTGAGAATGTTTGCGAGGTTTTGTTTGCTTAAAATTGCTTGTAAGATCAATTTGTTGGTTACCTTTTCTCAAAAGCTTCCTCACCTTTTATAGTGCTCATATGAAAATTTGCCCGTTGAAGAGATAGGCTATTTTCAAATGACACTTTTTTGTTCGTTGGCTTGTCTTTTCTTGGCCAGTAGCATTGTGATATTGACCATTCCTCGTATTAAATGGCTCGCAACTTTTGTGGTCGACCGACAAAGATAAAGTAGCTTAGACTTATTACTATATTGAGTAATATCCTTGACTTCCTTCCAACGGATCAATGTCGATCGTTTGACTTATTTCGCTTTTACCACTTTGACTTGAGTGCTTTCATTTTTTAAGGAAACACTCAAGTGTCGGTTCAACTAGTAGACTTGGATTTTCACCGACTTGGTGACACTTCTTCAACCTTTACACAATTGTTCCTCAGTTGGATCTCCTTCAGTCGAGTCTATGCCTTCCATCTTGACCATACTCAGTTGACTCACAACTGGGTCTTCAATCTAGTCTTCAGTTGATTTCTTGCATTCTTCGAGATAGTTGACTTCACTCAGCTCATGCAGTCCTATCTATTACAAAGTAGGAATGCGAGGAAAATGGGATGCCAACTTCTTATTCTAAGTTTTACATGGTATCATCAAAATCTTAACAATAGATTTCCTAACAGTATTGTAGTGTATTTTGTGATGTATCAAGTATATTTTTTGTTCAAGGCATTGGTCCCTTTATATAGGTGCTCTGAGAGATCACTTGTAAAGTTCTGATGGGAAAAGGACACAAAAATCAGATGCAGACAGATTGCATGGCCCGTGTTCAGATCACACGGTCAGACCGTACCTATAAATGATTTTTGTCTCTGTATTTCACCCAAACACTTCACACGGTCGTGTCACATTCACACGGTCGGGTCATGTAATATGTCTCTGAAAATCAAGTCACACGAATGTGTAAAAGTCACACGGGGTCAACTCACACGGTCGTGTGAGCTTCACACGGGCAGACCGTGTGATGTGTTTTCGTCCGTTTTCTTCGTTTCTTTGATCTTCTTCTCGTATTCTTCAATCTTGTATGGGCTTTCAAACTGATATCTTTCTGTTTAAGCTCCATTTCCTGTAAAAAGTTATAAGAATACGTAGTATTATGCCCTTCTAAGGAAACCAAGTAGAATACACTAAATATGCATACAAATGCATCAATTATATATCGTTTTAAGCCCTTAAATGCACGTATATTTTACACATATCAAAATTCCCCAAACTTAAATCATTGCTCGTCCTCGAGCAAACTAAGAAAAATAATCAATGGGTTACAAAGAACACACAATAACACTATAAACATTCAATCTCATTCGAATCCATCTTCAAGTAAACCATGTAATTCATTATCAAAAAATCATCAATTTTAAATTTGGCATAATCAATACTCTTCCAGGTACTTAACATCGCGACTCACAAGAAGTAGTGTATCACTCATCTCTCAAAGTGTATGGGAAGTGTATGCACTCAAAATCAATTCAATGAATGTAGAACTAACATATGCTTGCAAATCGTCTAACATCTCTACTACTTTAGTGTGCACAACTTAAGAATCAAAAAAGACTTTTCATTTGGTTTTAATGTAAGCTCTTTGGTAAGGGTAGGAAAATTTTGGATTGAGAGACTTGACTTGAGAAAATAGAATTTAAGCACACAGACTTTCAATTCACCAACCCATTTCACCATAAAATTCATCTTTTCAAAATATTTTGTTTTTCAACTCATACTCCACTCTTTTTCTCCTTTTTCCATTCTTAGGCCATTTGTTTTCTTCTCTTTTGCCTTAAGCTTTTTTCTTTTTTACAATTTCCAGAATTTCTCTTTCTTTCTTTCTTTTGCTCGATTTTTTTTCTCTTTCTTCAGAAATTTCTTTTCTTTCTAGCTTCATTACTCTTTCATTTACCTAAGCACTGCTCATCCTTCATTCTTTTGCCAACTTTCTCTCTTTTTTATAATTTCACCACATTTTTCCCAAACTATTCATCTTCTATAAGCACAAGTAATTTTAGGGACAAAATCATTTTTTTCAATTTTTAAAGATCAAGATGTGGCTAACAATAAAAAGTTTAGGCTCAAAGTGGCGAACTAGGGAATCATGAGTTAATAGGTAGGCTTTTTAGGCTAAGTAGGCTAAAACAAAGATGGCCTTAAATCATTTTCAAAAATTGCACACAGACATAGCTTCAATGAAGATACCAAACCAAGTTCAAGAGTTCTAACAAACATGAATGACCCACTCAAGAAAAAATAAGACTGCATAATATAAAAGCAATTAAAGGCACAAGCTCACAGGCTTATATTTTGCAACATGCTCAAATACTCAATTTTCTTAACTATTGCCAAACAAGTAAATGACATCTCCTCAACAATTCATCACAATATTCACAAAAATATTTCATCTGATCATAAAATTAAATGCTCATAGTAAAATCAAACGGAAGCTTCTTGTACTTTTTTTGAATTTTTGATCATAAGTCACACAAAAGCAATTAAATGTGCTAAAGCGATAAAGGTGCTAAAATAGAAAAACAAAAAATCGATTATTATTATTATTTTTTTAAAAAAATTATGCAAATTCTATGCTTCTACATGCAATCCTAAATGCAATACAACAATGCAACAATACTTATTTACGCGTTCTTGACAATGCAACAATCGTAAACTTAAAATATTCTTCGTCCCAAACATATGAAGAAATTATCAAAAGAAAGAGGAATGCATAAAGAGTACTTACCTGGATCGTTCACCTGCCCGTGTGCATTTCACACGGCCGGGCTGGGTGGCCATGTTTGTTGTCTTTCCGATGCTTGGTTCAGCCATACGTTCATGTGCGCTCACTCACGGCCAGCCTATGTGGTTGGTCTCTGATCCGTTGCCGCGATGCGTGTGGAATTTTTCACATGGTCGTGTGAAGTCATCTTTCCATTTTTATATAAAATGCGGAGTTTCTCGCGATGCCTCCTACACAACCACCCACAATAACAAACAAAACTAAAAATTTACATTAATAAAGAAATCAAAATCAAATTAAAACAAAATAAACGAAGGCGGTCAAAATAAAATAGAAATAAACAGAAATAAAAATCAAAATCAAAATAACTTGGGTTGCCTCCCACGAAGTGCTGAGTTTTACGTCTTCATCCAGGCCAGATTTCTAGCATCACCGCCATTTGAACAGTGTCATTTGAAATATTTGAGCCCTCATATTCTGTACCATCCATCAGACGAATGGTGTTACACTTTTCTCTTGGATTAAGTTCAGTGTCGCTTGTGAATTTGCCCTTTTGATGTTGGCCTCCCACGGCAGTAGCGATTTGGGCTACTTGTGTTTCCAAATATTTCGGTCTCGCATTCAACAAAAACAATGTTAGGACCAAAAAAAAATTTATTTACAAAAGAAACACAAAATCAAAAAATAAAAAAAATAAAAAAAAATATTTACAAACATCGAAAAAAATTATTTACAAAATTTTTGCGTCAATTAAGATTGAACTACTTATTACTATATATAAGTTGAATCTTTCAATCATGACAACGGCCAAAAACTTGAATAGCAAAAATCTTTTCACTATGTTGCAAGTGTACAATGTAGTTTATAGAATAATGGCAAGTAAGGTCGTATTCCTCATGGATAGAATACAAAACACGTAGGCTATAATAACATCGTATTCCAATTTTATTGAAGCGACCGAAAATCACAAGTTTTATAAATTCTAGATTAACAAATAAAATAAAAGAAGTAAATTTGTAAAAATCGGAACTCCACAAGTCTTTGCAACAAATACGAAAGCAACCTAGGCACATAATCTCAACATACTTCTTCAATAGTAAATCGATTAATATTTATCAAAACCAATTTATATGTTTCTATGGGTTCAATTCCTATATTTGTTTATTCCCCCTCCCGAAGCAAATAAAAAGTTGATTAATACCAATTGCTAGCTCCTACTCAACAATTAATATTAACTCCCAAAAGATCTTTAATTGAAGTACTCCCCACAAACAGTTGTAAGCCTCCCGACTCTATATTTGTTTATGTCTGAATGCGATTTTCTTTTGTTAGAACTCACCTCCTCGATTATGGACTAACAAATATGACATGCAAATTATTGGCCAAATAATTTACAAGAAATAAGCATTTGAATTCATATAATAGAACACATAAATTAATTAAGAAAACAATCAATAAAGATTTAACATGAATCCACAGTTTTGATTATGCCCTAGTGTAGGTCCCAAGGGGTAATGAGTAAGGTTTAGAAAGAGGGGTTGAATAAACCTTACCAATTTTTCAATTTAGTCCTTTTAAAATATATTCAGAGTTAACTCAAATTAGCTAAGTCCTAGAGGGACAACAAGGTTGGCTTAACAGCCAAGTTACCCACTCAACAGACTCGACTAAACCGTTGGTAGTATAACTTAGTTGTTTTTAGCTAACACTTAGAAATCTGATTGATTTGGTTTTGTCGTGAAGACTTTTCAACCTAATGAATTTAAACAAGGTTTTATCAACACTTGTTTTAGCAATGGTTATTATCAGCAGAGTTTAGCAAGTTTAACTATATCAACAGTTATAAACAAATGCAAGAATTAAAGTGTGCTGAAAAGTAAATAAGACACAAGCAGTTTTATAGTGGTTCGAGGATGGGGTAACTCCTCTAATCCACTCTTCTCCAACTCATGGAGGAATCCACTAAGTAACTTAAGCATGGTTACAAAGAAGTTATCAGTCCGAGTCAGCTTTGATCACACAGCCTGCGGCTCCTGGGACTCAGTTTCTTCACAAGATAGTTGTCCTGTTACTTCAGCCTCCTTCAAACCCATGGACTTGATCACTTAGCCCTCCAACAGATTCAAAGCACCGGTTTGATCTGGAAGCTCACTACTTCTCCTTCAACCTTGGAGAGTGGACCCATTTGTTTTTTAAAACAATTTTCC
Source organism: Rehmannia glutinosa (assembly GCA_016081115.2). Taxonomy (NCBI): domain Eukaryota; kingdom Viridiplantae; phylum Streptophyta; class Magnoliopsida; order Lamiales; family Orobanchaceae; genus Rehmannia; species Rehmannia glutinosa. Next base: position 44,979 of record JABTTQ020001800.1, on the reverse strand, counting down.
TCTTCAACTGATGAAGTAATCTTTCCTTCACTGAGTGTGTTGGATTGAGTTCCTTCGAAATTAGACTTGAGGTTTACTTTGAAAAGCTTGAGAGATATTTGCAGGTTATTGCTTGTATGCTTGTAATGAACTCGGTAACCTTCTCTCACTTGCTTCCTCAGCCTTTTATAGTGCACATTTGAAATTATGTTCGTTGAAGAGATAGACATAAATTTCAAATCACACTCGTAGGTTGTTGGTTTGTCTTGTCTTGTAGCATTGATGTAGATCATACCATGAATTAAATGCTCTGCAGCCTTTCCTTAATCTCTGCAGGTTTTCAGGTACATCTCATTGGTTCCTTGCTTTTTGCACTCTTTCAGCAAAACAACTTTATTGTTGGCAGCCTGACATATGCCTATTTCCAGAAAAACCTTGCCTTGTCTTGACAACGGATCTCTTTCAGCTTTATTCAAGTTTTGTCTGTTGCATACCCCTTTGACATTCGATTCCAACCATTTTGGAATGACTTAACTGTCAGTCAGCTGACTGAGACAACTTTTATGTCACTTGACTGAGTCTTTACTTCACTTCACACAGCTGACACACAACTGGGTCTTCTCTTCGATCTTCAGTCGAGTCTTGTAATCTTCAACTTGGCTGACTCTAACTCAGCTCATACAGCCCTATCTATTACAAGTTGAATTATATAGAAAATGTGGTGCCAACTTCCTAATCTAAGTTTTACATGGTATCATCAAAATCTAAACATGAATTTTCTCAACAATTTCTCCCTTTTTGATGATGCCAAAACTTAAATAAATACAACAAAGTAAATAGTGCAGTAACACATAATGAATGTATAGAATATGTCAATTTTATTGAACATATTATTCTTGTAATTTACAATTGCACTTTACAGAGTTTTTTTACAAAGTATAACCTATATAATGTATCAGAGTGAGCTATACACAAGTATTTATACAAGTGTATCAGAGTATTACAGGTATCAGAGCATTAGGATATTACAGGGTACTTACAATTGTGTATTTACAGCTAAGTACAATATAATGAAGGGGTTCAGCTGTCTTCAACGCCTCGACTGCTTCTTTCTTTTCTCATCCTCCTCGGCTCTTCTACAGTCCTCTTTAGCTCTCCTTCTCTTTCTATCCTCTTCATCCCTCTTCTTTTTGTTATAGGCTCTTTTGGCAGCAGGGTCCTCCCTTTCCTATCTTTCTCTCCATTCTTGATCTAGCTTAACATTCTCTTCTTCAGCTCTCCTCCTAGATTCTTCATTCTTCCTCTCCACTTCATTGTTAGCAAGAGTATCTAGCTCAGCCCAGTAGTTGATTCCCTTCTTCTGTGGATCAACCTAATAAATATCTTTAGGTTTCAGCTGTGATGGAGTACCTCTGCTTCTTCCACCATTGCCAAACCTTCCCCTTCCTTGCTACGACTCAACTCCTCCTCTTGGAGTGTACTGTACGGGTGCTTTGGAAGTCTGCTGACTGCTTGAACTCTGCTGCCTATCAGCTGATGTACACAAGTCGAGTCCTTTTTCCCAATACAGATCCCACGCCTAGGGTAGAGTCATATTCTTGAAGTATTCTTCTGCAGTTAGAGTTTGAAATTCCTCTAAGGACCTTGGTTCAGATCCTGCATCAGGCAATGTAACCTCACGAGGGGGGTCGCGCAGCTGGGGAATCTTTTAATAGTCCAGCTAGGGGGCCTTCATACTTTGCTTTCATATTTTCAATCCTCCCGTGATGTTTCTCAACTACCTTCTCAAATTCAACCTCAATGGCTTGTCGAGACTTCTTGTATGCCAAATCAGCTTTCTCTTTAATAAATAGATTTTGTGGTAGCTGGCTGAGGATAGAGGTTGTGACTTCACCATCTTTGAGGGTTTTAGAAAGCATAATCTTCAAGGCGGCTTCTTCACCTTGTCTTGCTTGTTTCCCCATTCTTTGCTTGCTTCCCACTTACTTCCACTTCCTTCCTTATTACTCCCTTTCTTTTTACTTTCATCTTCCCCCTTTTTGGCATCATCACCAACGGGTAAAGCTAGCTGAGGGAACACTCCTCCAAGGAGTAGATCAATCTTCCTGTTGGTCATGTCTATCTTATCATGACTCTTGGAGTATGTTGTTACGAATTCGGATCGCGAGCCTTCATTTCGATTGCCATTAGCTTTATCTCTGTTTGGAGCATCATAATATCCGTATGCATGTTGGCCTCTGTTTTCTGAAATTCTGCCTTGTGTTGTGCCTTCAGCAACTCCATATCGTTCTTGTGTGATTGATCCATCCTGATCATGTGATCCCTCTGCCTCTGCTGAAATTTGGCATTGTTTGAGCTCCAGATCACCATTTTGGCAAAAAGAAATTTAAAGTATGTGACCTGCTCACGCCTTAGTGCTTTAGTCTACCCAATCCATTCCCTTATCCTTAAGACCGTGACTCTGATGCCTCGGATGTCTCCTGTGATGTTTGCATCTCTGTTTTCAAGTCGTTGGTTGAGTGATGTGAATCCGTCTTCCATATTTTCAATTTCATTACAGATGGCCTTGAAGGCTTTGCGGAAGTCGATTGCATCAGCAAACTTCTCTTCTGGCCACACAGCATCAAAGTCAAATCCAATCGGCACCATTGTAGTATCAACAGGAGTTCCAAATTCTTCAGCTGGGACTTGGACGATATACTTTGCACTTTCAGTGGCTGACACTACTTCCAAAGGTACATGAGCCTCGGAAGGAAAGTAATCAGCAAATAGATCTTCGGGAAAAAAGGATATCTCCACATCCTCTGCTGGTGGAGTCGTACCCTTTTCCTTCAATATTTCTTCAGCTCTTTGTGCCTTAGTTGTCTCAGCGTCATCGACATCCTGTGCAGCTTTTTTAGCCTGCGGAGCTGACTGGCCCTTAACTGTCTTAACAACTTCATTGGCATCAGTGGTATCTTCATTTTGAGTTGACTATTCCTCGGCTAACTTATCAGCGCCATTGGAAGGTGATGGCACCATGGGAGGTGGGCCATCAACCAATGTGAAGTTTATAGGAGCAGCTTTGTCACTAGCTTGCCTCCTCTTTGCCAGTGCCTCCTCAGCAGCTGTGTCCTCAAATGATTTTTCAATAGGGCTTGACTTAGCTTCATCGTTGGTTCCCAAGAATTCAACATCGACATTCTCTTGAGAACCATGAAGAGCACTAATTTCCTCTTCTTCCATGAATTCTTCCTGAGGGTCTGGCACCTGTTCTTCGCCTTTCTTACCCAGGGAAGTCTCAACCTCCTCTGGGCCTTCTTTACCCTCAGCAGTCTCAACCGCTGATGGGACTTGGGCCATCCCTTTTGTAGTCTCAACTGCAGCAAGGTCTTCAACAGAAATTCCTTTAGCAGACGGAGCTGCTTTGGGGTCTTCAGTGGCATCCTTCGGAGTCTCAACTCCTTGGATTGCACTTTCAGTGCCAAGAGTCTCAAATCTCGTGGCCACACTTCCATTTTTCCTTGGTTGCAGCAGCTGCTTCATCAGCCTGCATGGCAGCTAGGATTTCAGCTGAGACAGTCGAATCGTCTGAGCCTCGTCAACCCCACTCTGTTGTATAATAATAGTCTCACCTTCACCTCCAGACTTCTCTTTGGTTTTGTCTCCCACAGCCTCCACCGACCTGGTTGTGGTGGTTTGAGTTTCCCCCTCAGCTGGCACACTAGCTAAGCCTCGAGCAGTGGGGCACTCGAAACCTGAGACTCGGATGCGTTTCCTTTTGAGTGATCAGCCATTAGGGCAGGTGTCTCAACACCTTCTTCAAGGATTGGCTTGGCTAAGGTGTCATCTTCTACACCGTCCTTAGCTCCATCGCCAATCTTCCTGGTATTTTCATCCTCGGAGTGCATGGGAGATGTGGTGGCATCAATTGTTCTCACCATCTCCATGGTATTTGGGCTAGGAGTAATCATTATAGAAGAAGGCTCTCCTTGGCCCTTTTGCAATCTCTGATCGTGCAGCTCTTTGGATTCTTTCAGTGCTTACTGCGGCTCAGCTTTCTCCACTGCATTAGTAGGGTCCATCTTATCATCGTTGCTGCTAGCAGGCACTCCTTCAAAGGGGTAGGGTTGAGGTTGTTTGGATTCCTCAATTGCCTTGGCCTTTTCCTTGTGATTCTCCTCGTCCTTTTTTTCAAAGAGGATGGTCATGCAGAAGTCATAGTCCATGGCAGAACGAACCAGAATGTTCCCTAGGAAATTCAAGAGTTCTTCTTCCTCCTCTACTGATGCTGGAATTGAGCTCTGACATAGCTCAACTTCCAATTCCTCCACATCGTCAGCCTTTCCTATACATCTGGGTATGTTGGAGATGGTATAACCACATCATCATCCTCCTCGTCTTCAGCAGCAGGCACGAGGGGAGTTCTTTCATCCTCATTTGATCGGGCATCAGTTTGAGGGGAGCAAACAACTAACTTCTTAGGTAGTCGGATGTGCCCACTTTTCTTCAACTATCTCATGAACGGCTATTTCTTCTACATTCTACTAATCTCTACCAGCGGACTCCTCAACCACGGTGGTCTCCTCACCACCTTGACTTGCTTAGAATCTTTGCTCCTCTATTTTCAAAGAGTGTCCTTTTCAACATAAGTGTCAGACTCAGCTGGCTTTTCCAAAGTAGATCTTCTTACTAATCGCTTTCTCTTGGTTTGTACAAGAGGAATCTCTTCCTCTTTTTCTTCCTCTTTGATGGCAGATGTCTCCGCCATCTTTATCTTCTTGGATGCGGTGGGTTTCGAGACACAATGAGCATTTCTTCTTTGTGACTAGAGAAGGTGCGGGGTATCCTTCTCGATCTTGTTTCTTTGAGGGCGGGTGTTGGGCCTTCCGTGGCTAGGGGGTAGGGCGGGCTTTGCTTGTGGCAATTTTCTTCTTCTTACGCATAGGCTTTGAAGAATGAGCCTGCGATTGCGAGTAGTGTCCTCGGGGACGGGATCGGCTAACTCACCTTCGGCTCACACTCTTCATGCATGGGCTTGTCTCGACGGAGAGGTTTGCTTGAACATCTTCTTATTTACATAGAACGGTTTCCCACGCCCGGGGAATGCCCTTCACCTCCATCAAATGGCCAATCACTAGGCCATACCCTGGTGGAATCCGACAAATGACCAAAGATCATTAATAGTCTTATTTATCACGTTAAGAAGATTCTGCTGGAGATGAAATCAGCCAAGTTCACCTTCTTCACCTCCATAATAGCAGCCATGACAGTCAGCTTTGTCCTAGACAGTTGATTGAAGCTGCCAAACTTCATATCTACACACTTGGACACCTCATCCATTAGCTTATGGTAATCGTCCTTGATGAGCGACTTATTGGCTTTGTAAATATCCTTAGCGGCCGGACTACGACTTGCGATTTCCATCCACGCCGCCGCTGACCAGGTTTATGTCTTTTTCAGTGACTTTCTTCAATACAGACGAAGGAAGGTGGCAGTACGTAGCCAAATCTGCAGCAGTAATCTTTATGTCGGTGCTGGGGATGGAAGAACGGATTTCTCCATCGTGAGCCTCAACGTTCACGTAGAACATGGCCACCTCTTCAAGATAGGTGTGCAAAAACTCCATAGTGAGAAATCCCTTTAGACTATATTTCTCTAATTTCTCGGCAATCTTCTTAGTAAGGGCTTTGTCAACCCCTTGCTTAACTATTCCTTAAAAATCTATCGTCGAACCGGAGTGGATCTTCTCAGCCATCTTTACGAAATCGTAACTTGGAGCCATTTCAGAAAATGAGACTTAAAACACTTGAACTTGAATACCGTACGAACAAGGGTTTTGCTTTGACTTTGCTTAGAGAGAGATGAGTGTAAAGTGAGGAGAGAGAAATTTGATTTCGGGTATATAAGATATGTGAAAGGACGGTTCTTAGAATTTAAAAAGTTTGATCATTATCAACGGTTGAGATTAAAATCTTGAAACCGTATTAATTTCCCCGCATTAAATGGAGCAGCATTTATATCCAATCATAGGCTAAATGGGTACAGGCTTTTTGCGACACCATAATTCACTGTTGATGTTATGCCCAAAAAACATTCCCACTCGAGAAAAGCATTGCGTTTTTGTCACTTAGCTCATAAATAACTCAACAATCTTCCAAAAGTGACTTAACTCTGCTTCTATCTTCACATAATGAACACTCAAATTTGTATCCGGTCCCATTAACTCGTCTGGTGACTAGCCGTCTTGACTATTTCACTTGGCTAAAAAGTGAAGCTTTGCGGATTTTCAATTATCTCTTCTTTGACTCTGTTGATTGAGTCTTCTGAGCCTCGTAACTCAGCTCAATCAAACCTAGATCATTTTTAAGCTCTTCAAACCTTGATTCAAATAATGGCTTAGTGAATATATCCGCTAACTGCTTATCAAATGATATGTATTCCAAAGTGATGTCTTTCTTTTCAACATGATTTCTTATGAAATGATATATGACATCAATGTGCTTGGTTCTTGAATCCAATATTAGTTTTACGGTTATTGCAATAGCACTTGTGTTGTTACACATAATTGGAATCTCTTTTTCTTCTATATCATAGTCTCTCATTTGTTGCCTCATCCATAATACTTGGGCTGCACAACAATTTTCTTGTTATGTATTGTCTTTAGCTTTGGATGTAGCTATTGAATTTTGTTTCTTGCTGAACCAAGAAACTAGTCTATTTCCAAGCATTTGACAAGTACCTGACGTACTTTTCCTGTCTACTCTACATCCAGCATAGTCTGAGTAGCCAACTAGCTTTAATCCTCCTTCCTTTGGATACCATAAGCCAACTTCTTGGCATCCCTTCAAATACCTTAGGATTCTCTTGGCTGCAGTTATGTGACTCTCTTTTGGTGCAGATTGAAATCTAGCAATACACCTACAGCAAAGGTGATTGTCGGCCTACTTGTTGTTAAATAGAGCAATGATCCATAAGATCTCTATATCTGGTTTGATCTACATCTTTGCCATCTGCATCCATATCCAACTTGACTGATGTATTCATGGGAATTTTCACTGATGACTTCTCTTCCATACAAAATTTCTTCATCAAATCTCTGGTATACTTGGTTTGACTTATGAAGGTTACATCCTTCATTTATTTGACTTGAAGACCTAGGAAGAAAGTCAGCTCTTCCATCAAGCTCATTTCAAACTTCCCTTGCATGAGGTTTGAAAATTTGTCACACAGCTCTTTATTTGTGGATCCAAAGATGTTGTCATCCACATAAATTTGAAACTGAGACAATGTGTCATTTGAGGCTCTTGGTGCTTGTTTCAATCCATACAGTGCTTTGTTGAGCTAGTAGAATTTATTTCCAATAGTTTTCTGCTCAAAACCTGGAGGTTGTTCCACATAGACTTCTTCTTCCAAAAGTCCATTCAAAAATGCACTCTTCACATCCATTTGATACACAGTGAAGTTCTTGTTTGCAGCATAAGCAAACAACATCCTAATTGCTTCCAATCTAGCAATAGGAGTAAAGGTTTCATCAATATTTATACCTTCCAGGTGGCAATACCCTTTGGCTACCAATATTGCTTTGTTTCTTACTACAAATCCCTCTTCATTCATCTTGTTTCTAAATACCCACTTAGTACCAATAACATTTTGGTGGGTAGGTCTTTGAACTAATTCCCAAACTTTGTTTCTTTCAAACTGATTCAGCTCTTCCTGCATAGCTAGAATCCAATGTGTGTTATCTAATGCTTGTGACACATCGTTAGGCTCCATTTGGGATATGAAACAAGTTAACATAGCTTCATGTTGAGTTCTGGATCTGGTTCTTACTCCTTCTCTTACATCTCCAATAATAAGCTTTGGAGGATGGTCTCTCGGCCATCTCACATCTGGTTGGAGTAAGTTTGCTGGGTTCAGTCGTCTTGTAGCTAAGTTATCTTGAACAGCTTCATTATCATCATTCAGCTGCAGACCTTCCAGCTGTCTCTGAGATTCAGCTATCTAATCTTCATCAGGGTTGAGTGCTCTAACATCTGCTTTAATATACAGACTCTTCTAAATAGTTGGTGGATTTGTCTTGTCAACTCATCTATGTCTTCTCCATTAATAGTAGGTTCATCAAAAACCATATGGATAGACTCTTCTGTGACCATAGTCCTCTTGTTCAACACTCTATAAGCTTTACCTTCAGCTTAGTATCCCAAAAAGATACCTTCATCAGCTTTAGCATCAAAAGCTTTCAGATTGTCCTTGCCATTATTGTGGATGAAGCACTTACATCCAAATATTCAAAAATATCCAATATTTGGCTTCCTCCCAGTTAACATTTCATAGGGATTTTTGGACAACTGCCTGTTAATCATAAATCCATTCTGAGTGTAGCAAGCAATATTGATGGCTTCAGCCCAAAATCTCTTGGGCAATCTAGCTTCAGCTAACATGGTCCTCGACTTTCTTGAGAGTTTTGTTCCTTCTTTCGGCTTTCTCCATTCTGTTGTGGAGTTCTTGCAGCTGACAACTAATGAGCAATACCATTCTCAATGCAATATTGAGTTATAATCCCATTGACAAACTCAGTTCCCCTATCAGACCTTATCGTTATAATGGTTTGGCTCTTCTCATTTTGAACTCTTCTTATCAGCTGAGGCAATTTCTGCAAGGTTTCCTTCTTTTTACACATAAAGATTGTCCATGTATATCTTGAATAATCATCCACCACCACTAAGGTGTATTTCTTTCCACTGATACTAGATGGTTCAACAGGACCAAATAGATCCATATGCATAAGTGCAATATCCTGGTTGAAGAAGGACTTGGCTTATCCTTAAAAGAATATTTGATTTGCTTTTGACTCCTTGCAAGCTTGTTGATTGTCTTGAAATTCAAGTGACTCAGCTTCTTGTGTCACAGCTAACTTGATTTGGATGTACTCTTTGCTAGCAGACATGTGCTTGGTGTAGCAGTTGACCAATCCACTACATACATGTTCTTTTGCCTTGATCCTTGTAGCACAATCTCATTTGATTCAGCATCTTTGATCTAACTTACACCGATGTTGAATACAATATTATAGCCTTTGTCACAGAGTTGGATGATGCTCAGCAGATTGAAGTTGAGACCTTCAACATATGCTACATCTATGATCTCTAGTCCATTTTTCTTGATGGATCATGTGCCTTTGATTTTCCCTGGAGCTTCATTTCCTCAAAATATGACTTTAGTACCTTTGATTTCCTTGAATTTTGATAGATTGTTCTTGTTCCCTGTCATATGTTTGGAACAGCCACTATCCATGTACCAGGTTACTTGGCACTCAGCTGTTCCCTGAACCTACAATCAAGGAATTTAGTTTTTAGGTACCCATACTTGCCTGGGTCATGAGGGGTTAGTGCTATAGGTGTTCCAACAAACCTATCGTCAGATGATCTGACTCAAAGAGGTTGCCACTTATCAGTTCCATAATCATAATGTACATTAGAAAATTGTTTGGGGGCCTTAGTGTAGGTCCCAAGGGGTGTGAGTAAGGTTTAGAAGGGGGGTTGAATAAACCTTACCAAATTTTCGATTTTAATTCTTTTAAAATAATACAGAGTTAATTTCACAGCTAAGTCCTTAAGGGACAGCTAAGTTAGTTAACCAGCAGAGTTAGCCACTCAACAGACTCGATTGAGCCATTGATAGAATAACTCAGTTGTTTAGTCTAAACCTTAACTTGGTTGTGATGAGATTTTCATTGAAAGACTTAACACCCTTGAATTTGGTTTAAGTTTGTTTTAACACTTGGTTTTAACACTTTCTAAATTGGATAGCAAATTATCGTGAGATATAAAGTGATATACGAGAAATAAAATGTTGAAATGTAAATGACACAATAATTTTTATAGAGGTTCGAAGATGGGGTAATTCTTCTCTCCTCTCTTCTCCAACTCCTGGAGGAATCCACTAAGTATTGATCGGTACAAAGTGGTTATCGGTTCGAGATACAAGTCTTGATCACACGGTGACTTGATCCTTTGGGACTCGGTCTAGAGATGCCTTGGTCACGCGTTGGCTTCTCGTCCGAGGCTCGAACTTCTTCATTTGGCGGCTGCCTTGCTACTTGACTCACTTGCTCAAGCTTCTTGGATTTGATCACGAAGCCCTCCAATAACTTGAGACTGGTTCGACCTTGAACCTTTCTACAATCCTCCTTGGAATGTAGACCCTTTTTGATTCTTCAAAAGTTTCCTCTTCAACAGTTTGAAGTTGTCTTTCCTTCACAGCTTGGTGTTGGATCGATTTCCTTGAAATTTAGGATTGAGAATTTGCTTGAATAACTTGAGAATATTTTGCGAGGTTATAGTGTGAATAAATGCTTGATTGTTCGTGGTTCGAGTAACCTTCTCTCAATGAGATTCCTCGGCCTTTTATAGTGAACTTTCAAAAATCTACCCATTTGAAGAGATATCTTTGATTTTCAAAAGTCACTAGTGTTCATTGGCTTGTCTTGTTGCGATCCTTGATATTGACATTTCCTCGTATTAAATGAATGTTGACTTTTGAGTTTGACACGAGTGCGATTTCCCATTGTTTTATTCCTTTTGCACGCTTGAACATTTTCGGACATGGCGACATGGAAGTATTACTTATTTAAGTAAGCTTCTTGACTTAAATGCAATGGATTCTTTTGATTGTCTTGACTTGATTGCGTTCTCTAACTTCCCAGGTGACTTGAGTTAGCTTCCAATCAATGGATGATTCATCGGTCACTCCAACTTGAGACTTGGCTTCTTGAGTTGACTTGGTGACACTTCACACACCAGTATCGGTGATACTCCTCGATCGAGTTCTTGACTTCTCTTCCTTGCCATACTCAGCTGCTCCATAGCGGAGTTTTCATTCTAGTCTTCAGTTGACTTCTTGTATATCCAGGCATAGCTGACTTGACTCAGCTCGTACAACCCTATCTATTACAATGCAAATTACAAGGAAAATGGGGTGCCAACTTTCTAGTCTAAGTTTTATATGGCATTCATCAAAATCTAAACAATAAATTTCCCAACAATTTCCCCCTTTTTGATGATGCCAAAACTTAAAACATAAAAAATGTAAATAGCAAAGATACATACAGACAATGTAGAAATAGAGAATGTATGCGTAGAATCAATCTTTTTATTGATCATATCATTCTTGTTCTTTACACAGTTGTTTACAATGTATATCATAGCAAACATAGCATTCTATATCTAAGCAAAAGTATAGAAATTACACAATTTCTTATTCAACGTACAGAAGACTTACATATATATGTATTTACAATAGTAAAATACATGAAGAGGTGGACAGCAACACCACATCATCTTCGCTGCCTCCTTCTTTCTTCTTCAGCTCTGTCGTCCTCTGGTCTCTTTCTTTTCTTCTCTTCTTCAGCAGCCTTCTTCCTTTCGTATGCTCTCTTTGCTGCATCGTCTCTTCGCTTTCTTTCTTGCCTTTCTTCCCACAGTTGATCTTGCCTTTTGTTTTCTTCTTCAATCCTTTTGACATAGTCAGCATTCTTCCTAGCCACTTCCCGGTTGGCTACTTCGTCATATCCAGCCCAGTAGATCCTTCCTTTCTTGCCCGGATCTACATATTCAATGTTTTTGGGTAGAGGTCTAGGTTGAAAACCTCTGCCTCCACCACTCCTTCCTCTTCCTCTGGGCGTATATTGTCTTTGGAGTTTTCTTCTTGCTAAATTTGAATGGTTGCTTTGTCTGCATTGCCTATCAGCTTCTTCACATAGTTTTAGACCCTTCTCTCAATATAAGTCCCAGGTTTGGGCTATGGACATATTTTTGAAGTATCCCTCGGATTCGAGCGTTTTGAATTCTTCCACCGATCATGGCTCGTCTCCATAAATGCGGAATGGCATCTGTCTTTTCTGCCCGAAATGCCTCCGTATTGTTTCAATATATCCATCACACGGGCATCCATTTTTCCTTCGACTTCCTTCATCCTCCTTCGATTTTCTCTTCTCGGACATAGGTGCAGTGTTGGAGCGCGGAGATTCTTTGGAAGTTTGTTGATTATGTCGGTGTGACAAGGCCTTGTTGAGGGGTTTCGACAAACATTAGAGTCATATCTTTTGAACCTTCCCCCTCAACTACTTTTCCCTTTTCTTTCTTCTGTTCTTCAACTGTTTTCTTCTTCTTCACAATAGTTGCGTCCTTCTCTTTCTCATCTGCTGACCCTTTCAACATCTTCAAGTATTCCTCTTCCCCCTTTTTGGCATCATCAATGGAGAGAGGAACCCCTGGGAACATGCCAGCAAGCATGAAATCTAGGCGGCTGATAGCTGAGTTTTGCTTGAGTCTGGCTGCGAGTATGATGTATGAAATTACGAGTGGGTGGCTTTGGATTCGCACGCCACCGACTTCATTTCGATCATGAGAAGGCTGAATTTGTTATTCATATTTTCCTCTACGTGCAGAAGTTCTTTCTTGTGAAATTCTCGCAGCAGTTCCATTTCAGTGTTGTGGGAGGCATGCATTCTGTCAATATTTTCTTGCATTCTCCTCTTCATGTCAGCATTATCAGCGCTCCAAATCAACATTTTGTTGTACAATGCCTTGAAATATCTGACTTGTTCTAATCGCATTGTATGCTGCTGTTGAAACCATTCCTTGATTCTAACCACTATTCCACGCAGATCGGCCGTAAGATTAGAATCCCTGTTGTCCAGCCGCATATCCAATGTTGCCTGGTGCCGTTCTATCTTCTCAATCTCTGCAAAGATTGTCTTGAAGACCTCTCGTACCGCAGTTGTCACCTTGGTCTCAGCGGGCAGCCAAGCAACATCAAAATCAAAGTCTGTTTGGGACGATAGTATTTGTGGGAATAACTAGGTCGGTCGGCGTTGAAGCGTCGATTGCTCTCGAGTTGTTTTTCTTCATCAAGTTCACGCGACTCAATAGAGAAAGGAAAGTTTCTTCAAATGCATCATCACGGACATATGGTATAGATTCCACCATTACTCGTGCTGTGATGTGCCGGTTGAGTGGAGTCTGCTGCGGCTTTGGGAGACTACCGCAGACGACTCGGTTTCATTTGGCCTTGGTGAGTGGTTTGGCTAGGTGGCGAGCCTCAATTTGTCTTAATAGTTTCTTCGGCCTCGGTGGATTACGCTAAATGAATTTGTTGTTCCTCAGTTGCACCATCGGCGTCATCGGAAGATGATGAGTGCGGAAGGCTTGGCTCATCATCAAAATTGAATGTTTGGAGAGTAGCCTTGAGTGCGGCTTGCTCGTGCTTGGTAGGCGTCCTCGGTGAGTCTTTTTATGTGCGGTTGGGGTAGACTCGGCTTCATCTGCGGATCCCAAGAAGGTTGTATCGGGGATCATCACTGGGAGTCATGAAGAGCGATTTCCTCCTGCGAATCGGCAATTATGGTGCGAGGAATGCTCTTATCTCCTTGATTTTTACCTGGGAAGTCTCAACCTCCATTAGGCCTTCATTACCTCCTGCGGTCTCAAGCTGCGGCGGGGCACTGTACAATCCCCCGGCCAGGACTCGGTTGTCTTAGGGTCTTCTGCGATGGCATCCATAGGAGTCTCAACTCCGTGGATTGCACTTTCATTGCCAGTATTAACTCCGGGGCGGATCCATCTTGTGCCTCGATTGCATCGGCGGCGTCCTCGGCCTGCGAGCTATTGGCACCGGTGAGACACACTCAAGCCATCAGAGCTTAAATCGGTGACAACTTGTTGTTGTTCTTTTTCTTTTTCCTTCTCCACTTCACCTCCTTTACTGCATGGTGGAGTCATTTTGCGACATCCTCAGGCCTAGGCTGCGGTGGAGTGAGTTTCCCCCTCGGTGGCGCACCGGTGAGTGACTTAAGTGGGGTCACTCTGCTCCGGACTCCGGCTTTGTCAAGTGAGTGTTCGATTGTGGGGACGGTGGTAAGACACCTTTAACATGGGTTGGCTCAACTTGGGTGCCCAAGTTCCCGGTGTCATCGCCAATTCCCTTAGATCCATCTTACGAATGAATCTGGGAAGTGGTTGCGGCAATAAGCTGTGGCAATCAGTTGCACCACTCCCAACGGATCAATTTCGGTGTGATTTGGAAGACTCTCCTGGTCCTTCCATCGGCTATTTCTCATGCATCGGTGTGGATTCCGCATGGCTTCTTTGCATGTCCAACTTTTCTTGTGCGACAATAGGGTCCATGTCCTCATCAGCATGCGAGTATGTCAAGATGAGGATGAGTATGGTCGCTTTGGTTCGATTAGAGGACAAATCTTTAGATTTCTCACGAGCCTCTGCTTCTCGATTTGCTCTTGTCTGTTCATTTTTCATTCGAATTTGCGGCATATTAATATAGTTATCCTCATCCGGGCTTGCGGCCACGATATCAACTTCGAGAAACACGAAGAGTTCCTCTTCCTCATCAATAAACTCACGGGTGTTCAAACGCACCCTAGAGTGACTCAACTTCCATTTCCTCCATGCTCTTAGACGATTTTGGATGTCGGGTACAATGGAGAGCATATGATCACATCTTCATCCTCTCCTATGCCCTTCATTTTCGGGAATGGAGGGTAGCAAACTCTGCTTTGCTCTTTACCTCGGCGGACATCGCCGCGTGGAGATACGATCCTGTCGGCGGGGGATACTCTTGTCTCGATTGCTTCTTGTTCCTCAATTTACCATCGCGATTGGGTCTTCAACTTGCCTCTGTGATCGCCTTGATGATTTGGCGGTTTCATCAAGCACTTACGAGAGCGCACCTCTTTCGATCTCGGTGATTTGCTCTAGGCGAGTTGCAACCTCGGCCGTCTTCTTAAGCTCAGGAGCTTGGTGAGTCTTCTCCTTCTCTTAGTTATCACCCGGAGGAATGTTTGGTTCTCTTATCCGTTCCTCGAAGGTAAAGGCCTTTGGAGTTGCCTTAGAGCGACTACTTTTCTCACCTTGGCGATCCTCTTCTTCTTCATTCTGGAGAAGGTATTAAGGTTCCTTCTCCACCGCGGCTCCGGGGCGGGAGACACGAGCTGCGAGGGCGGGTGACTTCGGTTGTAGGGGCGGTGTGGTTTTCTTCTTTGTTCTTTGGGGCGACCTTAACTTTCTTTCGGTGCATGGGCGACTTTCTTCTTCGGAGGAGGCAATAGGCTTTCCTCGAGTCGGTGATTCCCCTCACAGTGGTGTCTGCCGCTTGCGTATGCTCTCTTACGGGCTCCGGACAAGTTGGCCCGAAACGTCTTCTTTTTAACATGGAATGATTTTCCATGTCGAAGAACACCCTTCACCTCCATTAGATGGCCAATGACTAGGCCATAGCCGATGATCCTCAGCGGATCCATCTCTTTGAAAGACTTGTTGCCATGTTACGCAAAGTCTTTGTAGATAATTCAGCCGATTAATCTTCTTCTCCTCCATGATCGTAGCCATGACGATCGGCTTGTTTTGGACGGTGATTGAAGCTTCCAAACTTCATGTCTACACATTTGGCAATGATATCCAATAGTTTGTGATAATCATCCTTGGCTTTCTTGTCATTTGTGTTTGACAACTTTTGCGGCACACACTCGGGTTTGGCCACTTCCTTCCATGCGGCGACCAAATCAATATGCGCCTCATATATCTCTGCCACACCTTCCGACGGCGGCAAAAACAATGCTCAGCTAGATCTTGGCCCAAAGTGATTGTAAGATCCTTCCCGTGAACAGAGGATTTGATGCCTCGTCATGAACTTCGCGTTCACGTAGAAGCGTGCTACTTTTTCAACATATGTCATACGAAACTCCATCGTGAGAAAGGGTTTGATCCGGTTTCTCGATTTTATCGGCAATCTTCACAAGGGTTTCATCGGAACCTGTTTAATCATCCCCGAAATCCTGTTGAACCGGTGTGGATTTGCTTGCCTAACTTAGTGAAATCATAGGTTGATGCCATTTTTATGAGTTTTTACCGATCGAAACTTGTGAACTTGCTTTGAAGACTGGTAGGGTTTTGAGAGAAAAGATCTTGTTTTCTTTGCTTTGGAAAGATGAGCAGTTTAAGTGAGAGAAAAACTGAGCGAAAGAGTATATAAGGGGTATGAAAGGGCGTGTTTTCGGTTTATGAAATATTGATCGAGATCAACGGCTCAGTTATACGTCTCATTTGCATTTAATTGCTCGCATTTAATGCGGCAACATTTATATCCAATCATATGCTTCTTTGTGCGACTTTTGGTACCCGTCATTATTCTGTTGACATCATCATCCTTAAAAACATTCCCGCTCATTAAAAACGCATTGTGTTTTTGTCACTTAGCTTATAAATGACTCGAAACTTACTCCTTAAGCGACTCGGCTCTTCTTCTCTTTATTCATATAGTGACTCAAAATTTTGTCGGCTAACTTGAATCTGGTGACTTTCCGATCTGGTGATTCACTTGGGTGATTTATGAAATTTGCTCTGTTTTCATCTTTTCATGTTTCATCTCTCCTCAATGAGTCTTCTAATTGTCAACTCATTTCAATTAACCCTAGCTCATGCTTGAGTTCTTCAAATCTTGATTCACATAATGGCTTTGTGAATATGTCATTGCTTGTTTATCGGTTGAGATGTATTCAAGTGATGTCTTTCTTTTCAACATGATCTCTTATGAAATGATATCTGACATCAATGTGCTTTGTTCTTGAATGCAACACAGGATTCTGAGTGATTGCAATAGCACTTGTGTTATCACACATAATTGGAATCTCTTTTTATTCAACATCATAATCTCTCGATTGTTGTCTCATCCATAAGACTTGGGCACTTGTTTGCCCTGACTATGTACTCGGCTTTTGTGGATGTAGCTATTGAGTTTTGCTTCTTGCTAAACCAGGAAACCAATATGTTTCCAAGCATTTGATATGTACTTGAAGTACTTTTCCTGTCAACTCTAATCCAGCATAGTCAGAGTTTGAGTAGCCAATCAGCTTGAATCCACCTTCCTTTGGATACCATAAGCCGACTTCTGGCATCCTTCAAATATCTTAGGATTCTCTTAGGCTGCGGTCATGTGACTTTCGTTTGGTGCGATTGAAATCTTGCATATACTCCTCTTTGCAAAGGTGATGTACGGCACTTGTTGTTAAATAGAAGCGGTGATCCAATCGAGTGCTCTATATCGGTTTGATCCACGAGCTTACCATTTGCATCCATATCCATCTTGGTGATGTATTCATTGGTATTTTTCGCGAAAGACTTCTCTTCCATACCAAATTTCTTCATTAAATCTCACGGTGTACTTTGTTTGACTTATGAAGGTTCCATCCTTGCCATTTGTTTAACTTGAAGTCTAGAAAGAATGTCGACTCTCCGTCATGCTCATTTCAAATTTGCCTTGCATGAGGTTTGAGAACTTATCACACGACTCTTTGTTTGTGGATCAAAAATGATATCATCCACATATATTTGAACAAGCGTTATACTCTCTCCATCTTGAATTAAGAAGAGTGTTACTGTCCACTTTGCCTTTGGTGAATCCATTATCTGTCATAAATTGAGATAATGTATCATACCATGCTCTTGGTGCTGTTTCAATCCATATAAGGCTTTCTTGAGCTTGTACACCTTGTCTCCAGGAGTCTTCTGCTCAAATCCTGGAGGTTGTTCAATATAGACTTCTTCTTCCAACAATCCATTTAAGAATGCACTTTTCACATCCATTTGATATACAATGAAGTTCTTGTGAGCAGAGCTCTCAGTTAGTCAAGGAGTTAGAGAGAGAAGCTCTCAACTGGGCGAAAAAACCTCTGCCAAGTGCTCCTCCCTCTGCTGATCGATTTCTTCCTCATTTTCTTAGATTTCTTGCTTTGAATCTTCCATTACGCTCATAGATCTGCTTTGTTTATTTCGACTTTGCACCGATTATTTTCTTTGTTTTCCATGATTTGGGCACTGCAAAAAACCCGTTTCATCTTTGTAGCTTTTTCTTTGGGATTTTGGTCGATTTGGGACTTTGAATTTACGGTTGGGTGTTCGCGGATCCTTACCCAACATCCTTAGAGGATGGGTAAGTCGAGAGCGAAAGCCAACAAGGCAAAAATCCAGGTGAATCTTTGAATTTGAAAAAAGGCTTTCTTTTCTGATGGAGGTAAGGCTGCCCAAAATTTACGATAAATCGATAAATCTGCTTTTGGGGGAAAGATGTTGTTGATCCCTAAGTGATGCAAGTTCAGGGAAAACTATGATTCTTCCTCCTATGAGTCGATGAGGAATGAGGAAGAATCCAGAAAATCCATGGTGGGTGTGAGTTATGCTTTTTTGACACCAAGTGTTTGTTGAAATTCCTAAACCGGTGGCGGGCTTAGGAACGAGCAAACAACTAAGTCCCCCAAGCTCCATGGACTTCGTTGTTTCTTTGGCAACCATAAACCAGGTGGCCACCCCATTTCAAGGTCATCGAGCCCAACTCGATGACCTTGATGATATCATTTTTGAGGAGAAACACGCTGATAATGTTGAAGATTCATGGGGCTTTTGTCTCGTTGGTTGTTTTGCTGGGCGTTTCCCAGGGAAGATTGCATTGTTGGAGATGTGTAAGAAATGGCAGGTGCCATTTCAATACTTTACCCACACAAGTAAATGGCTCATATTCAAGTTTGCGGATGAGGCGGCCCGTGATAAGGTCTTGCTTGGGGGACCTTACTATGTATTTAGCGGGGCCTTTGTTGCTTAAGAAAATGCCCAAGTACTTTGAATTTGATGATATGGAAATCAAACTATGCTGTTTGGGTGCACTCTACGGGTCTACTGTGGATTTACGGAATCGATTGCTCTAAGCATGGTTGCCACCAAGATTGGGAAGCCATTACATACGGATTCCCTTACTGTTTTGAATGAACGCATCTCATTTCCAAGGATGCTGGTTGAAGTTGATGCCTCTAAGGAGCTTAAGAGGGAACTTCGCATTCGTTTGCCGTCTGGTAAGAGAAGAATGCAACAAGTGTTGTATGAGCACGAACCAAAATTTTGCTCCAAGTGTAAGGAAATTGGCCACAGTACTCAGGGATGTACCAAGGAAAATAAAGCAGCAGACAGACAACCCGTTCAAGCCAAGGGTTAGGAAGCTTTGCACAAAACCAACCGACAAAAGCAAGCGTTGAAGGCTCGAGGCGGCCGCGAGTTGCTAATAATGTCGACAAACTCGGCTATCAAGGATAAGGAGCTGTTGAGATCATTGAAGAGGCTCAAGTGCAACCTTCAAAGGAGAAACAACCATCAAATGAAAGTGAATCCCCCATTCATCGAGGTGAGAGGTCGCAGACCAAGAAAAGGATTACTCCGGTTCTATTCGAAGATGCGAGAGGGACAAGCGGTCCGTCAAGTTTTCTCTTGAGAAGGGCGATAATCCGGCCCAAAGGAACCGTCAAGACCCACAATAAGAAGGATAAGGGAAGGGATTCAACCGCTTCCTAAATCATCATGAAGATTGCTAGTTGGAACATCGGGGCTTTAACAAGTCCACTGAAATAAAAAGTGTGTCATGAATTTCTTGAGACACCATAAACTTGATGTAATTGGAGTGTTGGAAACAAAGTTGGTTGAGGCAACTTTACCGAAAATTATGAGAACTTGGTTTCTTTGGTTTGAAGTATACTTGCAACTTCCACACGCATCTAATGGTAGGATCTTGGTCTTGTGGAATCCGACCAGCTTTCATTCTTGAGGAGTTTGGACATCTCTCCACAAGTAATTCAACATGTGCTATTACTTGCAAGGTATCTTGTTTCCCTCCTTGCAAGTTTTATTTATGGATATCACTGCTTGTTGGTAGTAGGAAACCATTGTGGGACAATCTTATATCTTTTGGTGAAAATTGTTCCTTGCCTTGGATTGCTATTGGGGATTTTAATAATGTTCTCAATGCTAAGGAGAAGTGTAATGGCAAAGATGTTACCGACCATGAACTCAAACATTTTGAAGAGTGTTGTGTTCTCACGGGTCTCACGGACTTGAGATCAATGGGATGTCACTTTACTTGGACAAATAATGAGGTGCAGTGCAAACTTGATCGGGCAATAGTTAACAAGCATTGGTTTGACCAAGGCCTTGATCCATGGGATGGCGAATTTCTTGCCCTCGGGATGTCTATCGACCATTCCCCTTGTATTGTCTCTTTCTTTGGATGTGATTGCTAACACCAATAGGCCATTTCGATTTTTCAATATGTGGGCTAGTCATCGATTTCAATGACCTAGTCGCCACAAATTGGAATTTGTGCGTCGGGGCACCAAGCAATTTATGCTTTGTAAGAAGCTTAAGCATTTGAAACATCCCCTCGAGGAGCTTAATAATAAGCATTTCTCACACATTTCAAGTCGGCGACAAAGCAAAGGAGGATTTAGAGCGGGCCCAATGCGGTGCATGATGATCAACGAATGTGGATTTACAAAATTTTGTGGCTACCATGAGAAACAATCCATGAGTTTGAGTGAAGGTGAGCGATGCTTTTATTACCAAAAAGCTAAGTGCAAGCACTTAAACCAAAGTGATCGGGGCACCAAGTTCTTCCACGACTTGGTTAAAAGGAATAAGAAGAAAGCTTGCAGATTGTCTGTCTGTATGTAAAGAAGATGGTCACCCAACCACTTCTATGGATGAAGTTGCTAAGGAGTTTACAAAGTTCTATGAGTGTTTGCTTGGCACGGCGGACTCTTGTGAACCGATTGATCTGATATTATCAATCTTTGGTCCATCCATTTCTTTGGAACAAGCTTGCAATTTGGAGAGGACATCTCTGAGGCAGAAATCAGGGATGCCTTGTTCGACATTGGAGAAGACAAATCCCCTGTCCTCTTTTAATTCATGCTTCTTCAAGAAGTCATGGGAGATTGTCGGGGATGATTTTAGTGCGGCAATTGAAGAATTCTTTGTTAATGGGTCTTTACTAAAGCAAATTAATCACCTTTGTCATTGCTTTAGTACCAAAGGGATGACATGCTCAATCGGTTGGGGACTATAGGCCCATTTCATGTTGCAATGTGTTTTACAAGGTGATTACGAAAATCATGGCCAAGAGAATGGCACCGTTGTTGGAGAATATAGTGGATCGAGGCTCGGGCGGCTTTTGTTGGGGAAGACTTATGAGAAATATTCATCTCGCACAAGAACTTCTCAACAATATAATCGAAAACGAATCTCTCCCGGATGCCTTCTCAAAATTGATCGAGAAAGGCATATGACTCTGTTAGGTATGGGATTTCTTACGGTGTGCTTGAAGGGTTGGGCTTCCCCTCAAAATTCACTCATTGGATCATGGAATGTGTGACTTCTCCATCTTATTCCATTGCACTAAATGGAAGTTTGTATGGGAAATTTCTTTGGAAAAAGAAGGGACTAAGGCAAGGAGACCCTTTATCACCTTTCCTTTTTGTGCTTTGCCTTGAATATTTTTCTCGTTTGATTAATATTCTTTGCTTATAGGGACCGTTTTGCTTACCATCCCAAATGTGCCAAATTGAATATCACTCATTTGGCCTTTGCGGATGACTTGATGCTCTTTTCTAAAGGAGACGTAATTCCGTCGGTGTATTGTTGGATTGCTTGAATAAGTTTAGCGGTGTTCGAGGATTACGGGCGAACTTGAATAAATCCGGCTATACACACAATTTGGTATCGGTGGCGAGGTTAGTTGATATCCACGAGGCTTGTGAATATGCCAATTGGATCTATCCGTTCAAATACCTTGGAATACCGCTTGAGAAAAAATTGAAAGCGGTTCACTATGCTTCTCTTGTTGAGAAAATTAAATTATATTAATGCTTGGGCCAATTGTACTCTTACTTATGCGGACGAAACGAGTTGATCGGATCGGTTGTGCAAGGTGTTGAGTGCTTTTGGTTATCAATTCTACCAATCCCAACTTTGTGATTGATAGAATAACCAACATTTGTCGTCTCTTCCTTTGGGGGCGCAAAAGCACTGGTTTGCTTGGAAAGATATTTGTCTCCCCAAGGCGAGGGAGGACTAGGTTTCGGGGATGTCAAAACTTGGAACCTTGCCCTCCTCATAAAGGTCCTTTGGAACATTCACGATAAAAGGGACTCTTTGTGGATCGGATGGGTGGACCAAGTGTATCTTAATGGGGCTTCCGTGTGGGATTGGACACCGGCGAAAGGAGATTCTCCCCTCCTCAAGCGCATCTTTGAAATCGGGACATCATTGTCGATGAAGGGACTACCGGCTTGCATTGCCAACCTTAATCGGTGGTTCGCGTTCGGGAAAATTGCAGTTGCTCAAAAGCATATGAATATTTGGACCAGGGGCATTCGAGCGTTTGGGCAAATGAAGTTTGGAGACATTACATTCCTCCCAAGCATTCATTTATCCTTTGGCTTGGTATCAAGGAAGGTTACAAACCAAGGATCGCCTCCACTATATGGACATTGATCAAAATTGTGCTTTATGTGGGACGACCGGAAACATTGGATCGCCTATTTTTTTTAGGTGCAACATGACCAATCAAGTTTGGCTACGGATCAAGAAATGGCTTTGCATCACAAGAGCCATGACTACAATTAAAAGTGCACTTATTTGAAATACATGAAGAAAGAA
Organism: Rehmannia glutinosa; assembly: GCA_016081115.2. Lineage (NCBI taxonomy): Eukaryota > Viridiplantae > Streptophyta > Magnoliopsida > Lamiales > Orobanchaceae > Rehmannia > Rehmannia glutinosa. The sequence goes on along the minus strand of JABTTQ020001800.1, from coordinate 22,471 downwards.
GCTCGTGGGACTTCGTGGCAATCATGTGCCAAGAAAAGCGATGGCATGCCTTTGTATATCATATTTGGACTGCTCGTAATAGGCGGCTATTCGAAGGCGGTAGTTACTTAAACGGCATTACTCGTGAAATCAAAACACGGTATACAAGATCATGTTTTCTTCGTATCCTCATGTTTTGGTTCAATATGAACACCTTGCTTTGGGGCATTAGTTCTAGTGCATTTTCGGTTTGTTTGTTGTGTGTAAATGGCATGTATTAGCCATCAAGCTGTACTAGCCTTTTAGGGACATTTAGTCCCATTGTGTTGTAATTATCTGGGCTTGCCCAGAATATTTTGTACATTTGCGATGATATATATTATTCACATTTCATCCAAAAAAAAGTTCTTGTGAAGCGACATAGGCAAGAAACATCCTTATTGCTTCTAGTCTTTGGGAGCAAATGTTTCATCAAAATCTATTCCTTCTTCTTGGCAATACCCTTTGGCTACCAATCTTGCTTTGTTCCTTACCCCACAGAACCTTCCTCATTCATCTTGTTTAAAAACCCATTTTGTGCCAATAACATTTTGATGGGTTGGTCTTTGCACCAATTCCCAAACCTTGTTTCTTTCAAACCGATTCAAAAGTGATTGACTCTTCTTACATGGCTTGAATCGATGTGTGTCATCGAATGCTTGGGACACATCTTTTGGTTCTATTTGGGAAATAAAACAAGTGAACATAGCTTCTTGTTGAGCTCGGATCTGGTTCTTACACCATCTCTTACATTTCCAATAACTAGCTCACGGTGGATGGTCTCTCGGCCATCTCACATCGAGGTTGGAGTAAATCAGTTTGGTTCGATCGTCTTGCGGTTGTGTTGTCTTGAGCGCTCTATCATCATCATTTAGCTACATATTCTCCGATTTGTCTTTGAGATTGACTATCTCATCTTCATCTTGATTAATTGCTCCGATACGCTTCAACATAAGGACTCTTACGCATAGTTGGTGATTCACTTATCGGCTTAACTCTTCAATGTCCTCTCCATTTACATTAGGTTCATCAAAAACCACATGGATAGACTCTTACGTGATCATTGTCCTCTTGTTTAGTAATCGAGGCTTTGCTTTGTGAGTATCCCAAGAAGATACCTTCATCGACTTTAGCATCAAAAGCCTTTAGATTATCCTTGCCATTGTTGTGGATGAAGCATTTACATCCAAATGTTCTAAAATATCCAACCTTTGGCTTTCTCCCTGTCCATATTTCATAGGGAGTTTTTGCCAGCTGTCTATTGATCATGCATCTATTTTGAGTATAGCATGCAGTATTGATGGCTTCAGCCCAAAATCTTTTTGGCAATCCGACTTGACTAACATGGTTCTTGCGACTTCCTTGAGAGTTCGGTTTCTTCTTTCTCTCCGTTACTGTTGTGGAGTCCTTTGAGATAATTCATGAGCAATACCATTTTCAACACAATATTGAGTTATTATTCCATTGACAAACTCAGTTCCTCTATCAGATCTTATCTTTATAATGATTTGACTCTTCTCATTTTGAACTCTTTTCATCAGTTGAGGTACTTTCTGCAAAGTTTCCTTCTTTTTGCACATGAAGATCGTCCATGTATATCTTGAATAGTCATCCACCACTACTAGAGTGTATTTCTTTCCACTTATGTTGGTGGCTCAATTTGGACCAAATAAGTCCATATGCAACGGATCTGATATCCTTGTTGAAGATGGACTTGACTTCTCTTTGAATGATGATTTGATCTGCTTTCCCATCTGGCATGCACCACAAACACTTTCCTTCTTGTACACTGAGTCTGGCAGTCCTTCTACAAGATTACTCCTTGCAAGCTTGTTAATTGTCTCGAAATTCAGGTGACTCGGCTTCTTGTGCACAACCAACTTGATTGGTACTCTTTGCTAGCGAGACAAGTGCTTGGTGTGGCGATCGACCAATCTACCACATACATGTTCTTTTGTCTAGATCCTTGTAACACTACTTCATTTGATTGATGTCTTTGATTTGGCACACTCCCATATTGAATCCAACATTATAGCCCTTGTCACGAGTTGGTTGATGCTTAACAAGGTTGAAGTTGAGGCCTTCAACGTATGCAACATCAAATCCATTTTCTTGATGGATCCGATGCCTCTTATTTTCCTTGGAGCTTTATTTTCTCCAAATATGACTTTTGCGCCTCTAATCTCCTTGATTTTTGACATTTTTCTTATTTCTGTCATGTGCGGAATAGCCATTGTCCATGTCGGGTTCCTTGGCACTTAGTTGTTCCTTGAACTGCAATCAAGGAAATTAGTTTTTAGGTACCCATACTTGTGCAGGTCTGAGGGAGTTAGTGTTGTAAGATGATCCAACCAACCTATAGCCAAATGATCTAACTTTATGAGGTTGCCATCTATCTGTTCCATAATCATAATTCACTTTGGCAAATTGCTTGGGGGCTTTAGGTTCATACAAAGATTGTCTCTTTTGTGTACGTATGCCTGTGTGTGTGTTTTAGCAATTGCCTTCTTTGGGTAGTTGTGATATTTACTGAGTGTAGTGCTTGGGTGCATATGTGTGCTTGATGATAGCTCTTTTGCCTTTGGAATGACCTTTCTTGAGTTCTAGGCCTTTGCCATTTTGGCATATATTCCGTAGGTTTTTGCTGATATTTCACATTATTGCAATCAGGTTGGCTTGGGTAGTTTCTACCATTCCCATCATTTGTGTTCCTTTGATAGAACTTCTGGGGATCTGGTAGCTCTGTTTCTTCTTCACAGAGTACTTCCTGTTTGGAGCTTGTTGAGGCACTCTGCTGGATTTTTTCTCAGTTGTCCTCTCAGCACACTCAACTGGCTGTTTTCCTTTTTCTTTATATCCAAGGCCAGTTTGTTTGTGATTGTGCTTTGGAGTGAATGTGGGTGCAACATTTGGTGTCTTGGATTTTTGAGATGCTTCATTACTTGAAGATCCTTTTTCCAAAATCACTCTGGGGAGTTTGACTGTGCACAAAGGAATTGAATCATATGCTGTCTTATCTCCACATTCTTTTTGGCTCATAATAAGGTCATCCAATGATTTAGATGCCTTTGTGAATGAAGCAATCACATTTTTGAGATCATTGTCCCTCTTTTCTATAGCAGCTATTTCTGCTACTAGTTTAGCATTTTCAGCCTTCAGCTCTTTGTTCTCATCAGCTATGTGACTTAGAGTACTCAGCTCCTTAGTCAGCTGTGAGTTTTGGCTTTTGAGCTGGTTGTTTTCCTCATTTAATAGTGTGTGTGAGGATTTAATATGCTCAAAGTCTTTCATCATTTTGCCTAATGAATCATAAAGATCAGTGGGTGATGAAGTGTGTGTGTCATAATCACTATCACTAGAATGCGGTGAGATGAGTTAGAGTGTACCTCATCTTCTTGGTCGGGTTGATCTTGTTCTTTAGCCATTAGACGGATCATTGCTTCTTCTTGAGAATCACTTGAGTAGTCGACTTCACTACTCTCTGAAGTCTGCTTTGTATCTTTTGACTTAGGCTTGTCTCGTGATCTCTGACCAACATAGCCTTTTTCTTCTCTTGTCTTTTTCTCTCAAGACTCTTCTTTCTTCTTCATTCTGTATTTATTGACTACGGGATATGGGCGATCAATAGCAAAGTGTCACTGGTTGTCTACGGTTCAACACGGGTTCTCAACTCTTTGATCGGCTCTTTCTGTTCTTGGGTTATCATCTCTCTGATATTCAACCTTTCGATGCTCAGCTCTCTTGGGTGGCCTGTCTTCCCTTGAATTGGAGGGAGCTGAATGTCTCCTGGAGGATTCACCCTTGTTTCTTTTATAGTTCTTGTTGAAGAACTTGTTGAATCTTTTAACCATCAAGGCATTTCCTCTGGTCAATGGCTTCCTTAACCTCGGCTCTTTTCTATCTTTTACTATGAGTGCAGCTGTTTTGTGTACAATTGTCTCCTCTTGATCTTTTCTTCTCAGCTCGAACTCGTAGGCTTTGAGGTCTGAGAATAGCTCATGATTGGATGTTGTTGTGAGGTTCATTGAATGTCTCAGGGCCATGACCTTCATTTCCCATTCAGCTGGGAGGCTTCTTAGAATCTTCATACATATTTCCTTCTGTGTATATTCTTTCCCAAGTGCAGATAGTTCATTGGTAATCTCAGTGAATCGAGCATCCAGTGATCCAGGTTTCACACCAAGCATTTTAAAATTTTCAATTTTTTATACAGCAACCGACAATTTGTTTTCTTTAATTTGCTCAGATCCTTCAAAAATTAAAGTTAATTTATCCCAAATTTGTTTTGCAGTTTGACAAGATTTGACTTTGTTGAACATTGCTTTGTACAAGGTTTTGTAAAGTATGTCCTTGGACACATTGTCCAAGTTGTATCTTCTTTTGTCCTCGTTTGTCCATTCGATCCTTGGTTTCTCAACCGGTGGTCTTGCTCAATGACTTCCTCTCCTTGATTGCAGTACTCTTCGTCTGTCCTGTGATCACTTTCGATGTATTTGCGGTGGCCCATCCTCTATCACTATCCACATTTCATCATGTAAAGGCGATAGATGAGCACATCTGAATTTTCCGATCATCAAATTCCTCATAGTGAACATAGGAATGTGTGTCAAATTTGCTTCCATGATAATAACTTTGTTGAATAAAAGTAGCTTTTGAAAGAGCAAGTGTTAAAAACTTCTTTGAAAGAATGGAGATCTAGTTCGATAACCGGTGCGGAAGGCTCAATGAACCAACCGCTCGATACCACTTGTAGGTCCCAAGGGTGTGAGTAAGGTTTAGAAGGGGGTTGAATAAACCTTACCAACTTTTCGATTTTAGTCCTTTTAAAATAATACGAGTTAATTTCACGGCTAAGTCCTTAAGGGACGGACTAAGTTAGTTAATCGTGAGTTAGCCACTCAACGGACTCGATTGAGTGTTGATAGAAAAACTCAATTTAGTTTAGTCTAAACACTTAACTTGGTTGTGATGAGATTTTCGATGGAAGACTTAACACCCTTGAATTTGGTTTAAGTTTGTTTTAACATTAGGTTTTAGCACTTTGTAGATTATCGGTTGGATAGCAAATTATCGTGAGATATAAAGTGATATGCGAGAAATAAAATCTTTGAAATGTAAATGACACAATAATTTTTATAGAGGTTCGAAGATGGGGTAATTCTTCTACTCCCCTCTTCTCCAACTCTGGCGGAATCCACTAAGTATTGATCGGAGTACAAAGTGGTTATCGGCCCAGGATACAAGTCTTGATCACCACGGTGACTTGATCCTTTGGGACTCGATCTGGAGATGCCTTGGTCACCACGGTGGCTTCTCGTCCGACTCGGCTTCTTCACGCGGGCGGTGCCCTTGCCACTTGACTCACTTGCTCAAGCTTCTTGGATTTGATAGCCCTCAATAACTTGAGACCCAGTTCGGCCTTGAACCTTTTTACAATCCTCCTTGGAATGTAGACCCATTTTGATTCTTCAAAAGTTTCCTCTTCAACATTTGAAGTTGTCTTTCCTTCACGACTTGGTGTTGGATCGATTTCCTTGAAATTTAGGCTTGAGGATTTGCTTGAATAACTTTAGAATATTTTGTAGGTTTCTGATGTGAATAAATGTTTGATTGCTCGTGGTTCGGAGTAACCTTCTCTCAATGAGATTCCTCGGCCTTTTATAGTGAACTTTCAAAAATGCGCCGTTGAAGAGGTAGGTTGATTTTCAAAAGTCACTAGTGTTCGTTAGCTTGTTTTGTTGCGATCCTTGATGTTGACATTTCCTCGTATGAAATGAATGTTCGACTTTTGTCGACACGAGGTGCGATCTTCCCATTGGTTTATTCCTTTTGCACGCTTAGGGGTGAACAACTTTCGGACATGGCGGCATGGAAGTATTACTTATTTAAGTAAGCTTCTTGACTTACGTGCAATGGATTCTTTTCATTTGTCTTGACTTGATTTGCGGTTCTCTAACTTCCCCAGGTGACTTTGAGTTAGCTTCCAATCAATGGATGACTCATCTATCACTTCAACTTGAGACTTGGCTTCTTAAGTTGACTTGGTGACACCTCACACGATTGTATCGGTGATACTCCTTGATCGAGTTCTTGACTTCTCCTCCTTGCCATACTCAGCTACTCCACAACGGAGTCTTCATTCCAGTCTTCAGTTGACTTCTTGTATATCCAGGCATAGCTGACTTGACTCGGCTTCGTACAACCCTATCTATTACAATGCAAATTACAAGGAAAATGGGGTGCCAACTTTATAGTCTAAGTTTTATATGGCATTCATCAAAATCTAAACAATAAATTTCCCAACACTTAGGATCATACGATTGTCTCTTTTGTCTGTATGCTTGTGTGTGTATTTGAGCATTTGCTTTCTTGGGATAATAGTGGAACTTCTGGGCATATTGGGTTTTGTGCCTGGGTGTATAAGTGTGATGATTATAGCTCTTTTGCCTTGGGAATGACTTGTGATGAGGTTGAGGTCTTTGCCACTTAGGCTTGTATCCCATAGGTCTTGGCTGATATCTTATTTGATTATTCCAATCAGCATGGCTGGGGTAGTTTCTACCATTCCCATCATGTGATTTTCTTTGCTGAAATCTCTGGGGCTTTTGGTAGCTCTATTTAGATTTTACAGATTATTTCCTTTTTGGAGTCTACTGATGAACTTTTCTGAATTTAGTTTTGGCTGTCATGTCAGCGTACTGAATTGGCTTCTTACCTTTTCCCTTGTAACCAAGGCCAGTATGGTTGTGATTGTGTTTTTGAGTGGGTGTTGGTGCAACATATGGTGCTTTAGATTTTTGGATTCCCTCATTGCTTGAGAATCCTTTTTCCATAACTACTCTTGGGACTTGGACATGCACAAAGGAATTAAATCCAATGCCTGTCTTGTCAACACTTTCTTTTTGAATCATTATAAGTTCATCCAAAGATTTGGATGCCTTAGTGAATGATGCAATCACATTCTTAAAATCCTTTTTCCCTCTATTCTGTAGCAGCTAAGTCTGCTTGGATCTTGGCAATTTCAGCCTTCTGCTTAGTGTTCTCATCAGCTATGTGACTCAGAGTACTCAGCTCTTTAGTTAGCTATGAGTTTTGGCATTTAAGCTGGCTATTTTCCTCATTTAGCAGTGTTTGTGAGGTTTTTATGTGCTCAAAATCTTTCGTCATTTTGCCAATAGAATCATAAAGATATGTGGGTGATGAAGTGTTTGTGTCACTATCACTATCACTTGAATCAGAATGAGATGAGTTAGAGTGTACCTCATCTTCTTGATCTTTGGAGTCTTGTTCTTTGGCCATGAGGCATATCAAAGCCTCTTCCTCTGTATCACTGGAGTAGTCAGCTTCACTACTATCTGACTCTGTTGGTTCCTTGCTCTTGGATGTCTCAGCAGTCTCCGCAACCAAAATGGCTTACTTCTTTTCCTGTCTTCTTTCCCTGAAAACTTTTCTTTCTTCTTCATTTATGTACTTGTTGACTGGTGGATAAGGACAGTCAACAACAAAGTGTCCTGGTTGCTTGCAATTCCAACACAGGTTCTCAGCTCTCTGCAAGTCAACTCTATCAGCTCTCTAATACTCAGTTCTTTGATGTTCAGCTCTCTTGGGTGGTATGTTCTCCCTTGCTTTGGAGGGTGCTGAGTATCTTCTAGATGATTCACCCTTGTTCATTTTATAGTTCTTATTGAAGAACTTATTGAACCTTTTTATCATCAGGGCAATCTCTTCTTGGTCTATGGTCTCCTTGGATTCATCTCTCTTTGCTTCACCAGCCATGAGTGCAGATGTCTTAGGTACAACTGTCTCCTCTTGTTCTTTCTTTCTCAGCTCAAACTCATATGCTTTAAGATCAGAGAACAACTCATGGTTTGATGTCTTGGTGAGATCCATGGAATGTCTCAGGGCCATGACCTTCATTTCCCACTCACCTGGGATAGACCTTAAGATCTTCATACACATCTCCTTATGTGTGTATTCCTTCCCTAGAGTTGAAAGCTCATTGGTGATCTCTGTGAATCTGGCATCCAGCTGATCCAGACTTTCACCTGCAATCATTTTAAAGTTTTCAAACTTTTGAATGGCAACGGTTAATTTGTTTTCTTTAATTTGATCAGACCCTTCACAAATCAAAGTGTGTTGTTCCCAAATCTCTTTGGCTGTTTTACAAGATTTAACTTTATTAAACATAGACTTATCAAGAGTTTTATAAAGTATGTCCTTGGCAACATTGTCAATATTGTATCTCTTTCGATCATCGTTGGTCCATTCACAATGAGGTTTTTCCACCATAGCAGGTCTAGGCTCTGCTGGTGCGGCATCCTCTCCTTCACCAGGAGCTACCCTTCTTACAGCATTGTTGACCTTTAAGATTTGCATTAGCCCATCCACAATCACTAGCCACATTTCATTATGCGGTGATAGATGAGCACTGTATATGAATTTTCCAATCATCGAACTCTTCCCACGGTGAACATTGGAATGCGAGTTAGATTTGCTTCCATGATGATAACTTTGCTTTTGAACTAAAAGCTTTAAAAACTCAAGTGTTGATTCTTTGAAAAAGAATGAGATCTAGTTCAGTAACCAGTACGGAAGGCTCAATGAACCAACTGCTCTGATACCACTTGTAGGTCCCAAGGGGTGATGTGTAAGGTTTAGAAGGAGGGGTTGAATAAACCTTACTAACTTTTCGATTTAGTCCTTTTACAATATATTGAGTTAACTCAAGTCAACTAAGTCCTTGAGGGACGACTAGGTTAGCTTACGCAAAGTTACCCACTCAACCAGACTCATTGTGTTGATAGTATAACTTAGTTGTTTTATTAACTCTTAGAAATCTGATTGATTTGGTTTTGTCGGCGGAAGACTTTTCACCCTTATGAACATAAACACATTTTTTCAACAACTTGTTTTAGCAATGGTTATTATCGTGAGTTTAGCAAGTTTAACTATATGAGCGATTATAAATAAATGCAAGAATTAAAGTGTGTTGAAAAGTAAATAAGACACAAGAAGTTTTATAGTGGTTCGAGGATAGGGTAACTTCTCTAATCCACCCTTCTTCAACTACTCTTGGAGGAATCCACTAAGTAACGTAAGCTTGGTTACAAAGTAGTTATCAGTCCGAGTTAGCTTTGATCACACAACCTACTGCTCCTGGGACTGAGATTATTCACAAGACAGTTGTCCTGTTACTTCAGCCTCCTTCAAACCCTTGGACTTGATCACTTAGCCCTCCAATGATTCAAAGCCTTTGTTCGATCGGGAACCTCACTACTTCTCCTTCAACCTTGGAGAGTAGATTTTTGTTCTTGAAAATAATTTTCCTCTTCAACTGGTGAAGTAATCTTTCTTCATTGAGTGTGTTGGATTGAATTCCTTCAAAATTAGGCTTGAGGATTACTTTGAAAATCTTGAGAGATATTTGCATGTTATTGCTTGATTGCTTGTGTGCTGGTAATGAACTCGGTAACCTTCTCTCACTTGCTTCCTCATCCTTTTATAGTGCACATTTGAAATTATGTCCGTTGAAGAGATAGACATAAATTTCAAATCACACTCGTAGGTTGTTGGCTTGTCTTGTCTTGCAACATTGATGTAGATCGTACCATGAATTAAATGCTCTACAGCATTTCCTTAATCTTTGCAGGTTTTCAGGTACATCTCATTGGTTCCTTTTGATTTTTGCACTCTTTCAGCAAAATAGCTTTATTCTTTGTGACTGACACATGCCTATTTCAAAGAAAACCTTGACTTGTCTTGACAATAGATCTCTTTTAGTTTTCTTCAAGTCTTGTCTGTTGCATACCCCTTTGACATTCGATTCTAATCATTTTGGAATGACTTAGTTGTCAGTCAGCTGACTGAGACAGCTTTTTTGTCACTTGACTGAGTCTTTACTTCACTTCACACAGCTGACACACAGCTAGGTCTTCTCTTCGATCTTCAGTCGAGTCTTGTAATATTCAACTTGGCTGACTCTAACTCAGCTCATACAGCCCTACTATTACAAGTTGAATTACATAGAAAATGGGGTGCCAGCTTACTAAACTAAGTTTTACATGGTATCATCAAAATCTAAACATAAATTTTCCCAACACCTAGGATCAGAAAGATTAGCCCAATATATTTTATAAAACATTTATAGACAAAGATGAAATTAAATAGTTTGACATCGTTTAAGTAAAACAAGAGATCTAAACTAAGAAAGAAATTCCTTTCTTGTCAGGATGGATCCTCATTCCAAGCCTTCGAAACTCTTGTGCTTACGTAGATGTGAAAGGCCTTGTGGTGCTCTTCGTAGATTAGCTCTCCTCTCTCAGAAGACTATTGATTTGTATAACCCTAGTGTATTGTAGTGTATTTTGTGATGTATTAAGTATATTTTTCGTGCAAAGCCTTGGTCCCTTTATATAGGTGGTTTGAGAGATCACTTGTAGAGTTCGACCGGAAAAGAACACAAAAATCGACGCCAGACAATTGCACGGCACTGTGTGCAGAGATAACACGGTCGGTATGTAAACGGTTTTTGTCTCTTTTTTCACCTAAACACTTCACACGGTCGTGTAATATGTCTCAGAAAATCAAGTCGCACGAACGTGTAAAAATTACATAGGGTCAACTCACACGGTCGTGTAAGCTTCACACGAGCAGACTGTGTGATAGTTTTTTGTTTGTTTTCTTCGTTTCTTCAATCTTCTCCTTGCGTTCTTTAATCTTGTCCGAGCCTTCCAACTCATATCTTTCCGTTTATGCTCTGTTTATTGTAAAAAGTTACAAGAATACGTAGTATCATGCCCTTCTAAGGGAACCAAGTAAAATACACTAAATATGTGTGCAAATGCATCAGTTTTATATTATTTTAAGCTCTTAAATGCACGTATATTTTACACATATCAATATACACATTACATAAGCATCAAATTTGTACTACATATGCATCATATCAACCTTAATTTGCAGTTATTGATTACTTCATTATTCAAACTACCAGACGGTGAGTTTGCCTTCAATGAAGGTCTCTGCATAACACATGGTAGATCCCCAGATGGACCCTCAACCTAACCCTCTAGTGGTAGTGGATTGTCCACAAGACCCTTCCCCAAACAGTTTATATTTGACTCTCTCATTGTTTTATCCTTTAAAATCTATGTGGTCCAAAAACATAGACTCGGCAACCTCCTAGAAATATTACGGCTGTAAAAAAACAACTTTGTCCATATAAAGAACCTACATTGAAAGGAGAGAAAACAATTAAAATTACACATATAGCTATAAAAATAACTTAAAATGCAATTTAACTTACAGTTAAAAACAACAATGGACCGTTGAATTGTTTTTTCTGGCCACTTTACCATTTGTCCCTGTTGGCAATCATAATATTTAGTGTATACTCACACCAGTTCAATTACGAATGCTACTGACATCCTCCAGTCTTTTCATTATAAGTGGATTTGCCTATCCACTGGGATTGTTCCTAATCACCAAATAATCCACCAAGTGTCTCTTAAACCAATCATTGACGTCTTCACAACTTCTCAACTTCTCACATACCTCACCAGCTATAATGTTATTGCCCGTCTTCGCAAAACATTCTTGCCACTATTCGAGTAGCAGGCGCTCACCATCTGATCTAATTTTCTTCTGGATTTTAATAGGACCGTTCGAGAATCTAGAAACACGCTTGACATCGCTTACATCGATGTGGATCGATTTTCCCTTCCCACATGTCAGCTCACAACTAATAGGATTAAAGTTTTCCACCAACCAGTATACCAGCTGAGGGGGGAATTCTTTAATTCTCATCTCTAGCAATCCCCCAAAATCCATATCCACAATGGTAGCCCTCTGAGCAGGGTTTATTATTCCAATGACATCGACTAATTACCTTGGTGATGACCTTGTTGAACATTTCGACCTTTGCCTTTACTCCCAACTCTTTCACTTTTTAACCTCTTTTGCCCAGCAAATTAATCTTGTCAATTCCCGACACATTCACTACTCAAATTCTTTCTTTTGCTGTCACTTTTAGCTTGTCTTGAAAAATCATAAAATAATCACACATGTAAAAAAAAAATACATACACAAAAAACATGATAAGCAGCACACTAATAGATAAGCATTCTTGTACTACATGAAATTTGTCCACATATAATCATGTGTTGTTTCATATTACATAATTATAGTAGTTCATAAGCAAAACTACAGGTGTGCACAAGCATAACAAAACCCAATCAATATTAATAGAAAAAATAAATCCACTTTGCAGAAAATCATTATTACACAAGCAACATGCACAAACTTAACAAGCAATACAAACAAAGTACATAAGCATATAAAGAAAATAGTGACAACGTAAATGTTAACGAATGCATTAGGCACAAAACTCCTTATGGCTCCAAGAACAAACAAATGTTGCCCTCTTACTAAAATCTAAATGATGATCGCTTCACATGCAAACCTTATTACCTTCACAAGTAGAAATACACAATTACACAAGCGTACAAACAAAAATCGACATAAAAAAGTAATATTGCAGTGAAGTCAAAATATTAGACATTCCCCAAGCAACATGCACAAACTAAATAAGCAACATTAACAACTCACATAAGCATGTGAAAAAAGAGAAAAAAAATGAACAAAACTACCACAATCAACTCAACTACAATCATTACAAACAAAATTAAGCCAATGTGTAAAACAAAGTGAAAAACACACAAAAACAACCAAAAATCCAGCCCAAAACAAAACAAAAAGTGATTGTAGTTGCAAAAATCGAACAAAAAAATCCAAACAAGAAACCTTCATAAACCCTAAAATCGGGATATTAAGTAAAAATCGAAACCTTAAAAACACAAACTCATGAGATGGAGACTTACTTTCCAAAAATCTGTAAAATCTTCAATTATCGAAATTGAACTCGAAAAATCTAAAGAGGAGGAAATTTTTTCTAGAGAAAACGTGAAAGAGTGAAAGCGAAAGGGGAGGGGGTTACTTAAAACTGAATGTACACGTCGGATGAGTGGGGAAGGAAAGTGAACGTGATTGATATCTAATCAAATCTCAGTAACTACTTATATATTGTAAAATGACAACCATACTCTTTTTAATTGATGAACCAAAAAAAAATATAAAAACCCCTAAAAATTCGGATCACCATCTATGATCAGGATTTGTCCCTGTGGACTCACCCCAAATGGGAGGACTCATAGGATCTATATCATATATATATATATATATATAGAGAGAGAGAGAGAGAGAGACTATTCTCATATTAGTAACCATAAATTTTTCCTGCTCATTTTTCATTTTTTAAAAAATAATAAAATTATTCTTAAAAATTAATAAAAATCTATTAAAAAATAAGAAGTTATAAATATTTGTGATTTCATTATTTTTGTTAGTGAACTTTCTTTCATAAATCACATTTTAAAGTTATATAAAAAAGAGTTATTTAAATTATGTTTCCAAATATGTGTTCGTATTGCATTAATTATTATATATATACATTTAAAATTTAATAACCTTTTTTGTTTTACATCCATTTTTAGACGGATAATATATCTAATTAATCATCTTTTTACGATCTTTGATTTAACACTCATATTGCATATATACAATAAAAGTATAAGCATAATAAATAAAAACATATAAGATATATTTGTTCATTATTTTGTAATGTGCTTTAAAAATTATGCATTCGGGCTATTGGACATCAATTTGTGTATTCATGTATTTTGGCTATTTATGATATATGTATAGTTGTTAATTGGGCTTGTCTCATTTCTTCATAATTATATAGAATTGTATTTAAGTTGATTAAATTCAATAAAAAAATACTTATTTTAATTGAAGAAAATATACCAAACTATGTATCCAAATATTATATATATATATATATATAATATATCCATACATGGCATTATATAATAATGTAAGTTGAAATAAAAAAATTTATTTAATATATTCATGCAAAGCATTATATATGCATGTAAGAAGAAATTAAATTTTTATTTAATATAAAATTATATTCATAATAGTTTTTATATATGAAAATTTAATTTTATATTTATTAACGTATGTTTTACGTTAATAAAAATTATTTTTATATTTATCAATGTATTTTAGTATTCAACTTTTAAAGTTGTACATTTGGACATTATATATGAATTAAATCTGTTTGATATTTTTTTGATATATGTATATATATAAAAAAAATGAATAGTTTTATTTTTGAAATATTTTATTTTCCCATTGCTAAAAATAAATATGATTTTTGTTTAATTCCTTTAATAATTCTAACAACTGTTCAACTTTCTAAACCTTAAAAAAATATTCGAATTTGAAATAACTTTATTTTTGATTGCATAGAAAAACAATACATTAAATATTCAGGATTGGAAACTTTTATTTTCTTATAATAGATAAACATGTTCAATATATAGATATAATTCACATTTATAAAATTTATCATCAACCAGATATATTGTATTTTTTTATAGTTTATAATAATTTATTTTTATATTATTTAATCCTATAATTTATAATCAAATTAATTATCTTCATATTTTAATTATTTATTGAAATTCAAAACTTTTTGCAACCATTAAAAATTATAAAAATACAATTAGTGCATCGCACGATCAAAAATTCAAAGATGAGAACTCGAATAGAACATAATAATTGGACATCCAAATAATACAATACCAATCCCCACCAGAAAAATTTAAAATATTAAAGATTGACTTATTAGCGTGAATAAATAAAATACATGACAAAATCCACAAAACAAAAATATATCTCCAAAAAAATAATAAAATCAATAATGTTGCCAAAACTATATTTTATGTCTCATATTTTCTTATTTAATATACTTAGTTCTCCTACACATACGAATAACTTTGAAAAATAAATTTGCATCTGAATTTACTGTTAAAACCTTGAAAAAGAGTATGACATATTTTGACACTTATTAGGAATCTAAACATGACTAAAACAAAATGGGCGATGAAGGTGCACCTATTTTCCGGTTTTATGAAAAATTAATTTTCAAAAATCGAACACAAATACATGGACTTTGATATATTTTTTTATGGTTATGAAGTATGATATTTTTTCTTTTTTTACTTTATCAATAAAAAATATTAAATTATATTTCCTTACTATTGTTTGATGCTATATTGAAATTATTACAATGTAGGAGATAGAATTCGTAGAACTATTAAGAAAATGTACATGTCACAGTACAAAACAGACGCCTTACAGATATATACATGTGTAACACACGGGCAAAAGACTAATTTGCTTAATAATTACTAGAATTAGTTGTTGATATGCATGCATAGCTAAATCCGTGTACAAATCTAATTTCAATGTGTGGCTACTGTATGTGAAAATGCAATCATATTAGAAAAAGAAAAATTATTGAGAAACTTTTAGGGATATTATTGTCCATCCATATTAATATTGTAAGACGTACACCACGTCACCACCCCCTATAATTGTTTTAATTTAGAAGTATGCTTGAAGATTTTATTAATAGATTGAGAAACATTATGTAGTTTAGGGCATGAACGGGTCCCCATATGGACTTCAAGTCTATGCAAAAATTCGATCTATATTATAGCTGGTCAGGGGCTTTAAGCCCAAAACATACATTACAGCTGGGCAATATGAGGGATTGGACAAGCCCACAGACACCTAACTTTTTTTTTTGGACGTAGGACAAACACCTAACTTACACGTGAGGTCTTGCTGGGGTTAGATCTTTGAGGAAAAATTAAGTGGGTAGTCTTTCAATTCTCTTCAAAAATAACTTTGTGACATGTTTATTTTATTTTGATTTTCTTTTTTTGAGAAAAATACATGCATATGTCTTAGTGGACACTTGGAAAATCATTTGTTAGTTTCTCCCTTTCTTTGTTAGATTATTGATACACATAAATGAGGAAAAATTAAAACATTTTATTAGCGACGTTTTAACTTATTTCTAATATTCTCTTCAAAAATAACTTGTTCTCTCTCTCCTCCCATCATAGTAGGGGAAAGTAATTTATTTTATTTTGTAATTTCTTATTTTTCTTCTTCTCTTCTTCTCCGTTCTTGTTTTTTTCAATTTTTTCCTTGGTCAGAGTAGTTTAATTCCCTCTGTAGTAGTTAGTTTCTCCCTTCTGTGGGAGTTAGTTTGCTTTTATTTTATTTTTTTATTTTATTCTTTTAAATGTATTCATATACTAGTAAATTTGTTTTTTGGGACCTCATTCGGAGTTTCATTGGTTTCTGGTATATATACAGATAAAAAAAAATTTGATGAGGAATGTCCAAATATTATTTGGAAGTGCTCATCAAACCTTGTTGTTGTTGTTTTCATTTTTAACATAGAAAAATAAATGTATACGTCCGGTGAATAATTTAATACTGTGTAATGGCATTGTTACAAAAACAAATAAATAAATAAAGATCAAGAGTAATGGAGTTGTCGAATTAAGATAGAGTCGAAAGTTAGAATCATATATAAAATTAATAAAATAATGTATTGACTTTATCAACAAAGGATCTTCAATAAAATAAAAACCCAACAATGATAAAGAATTACAATGATAGAAATTTTAAAATGGAGGAACGGACACGTCTATGGTTGGCTTCTTATTAATTTAAAATTAAATGAATCACAACTTAGAGGAAAATGCATAGTATTTAATTTCTTCCCAACCACATGTAGTATAAAAATTGAAAAAAAAAATGTCAGAGTCAGGACCACGCATGAGAGGGACTGCATGACAAAAACAAAGAAGAGAAAAATAATTGGATGAAGTGTCAACTTGCAATAATATTAATTTACTTTACACAAAAACTTTTGTCAGACCGTCTAATGGGTCTGGCCTATTAGACGGATCTGATCCGCGGATTCGGTGGCATTTTCGTAATATTAGCAGTGGTGTTGTAGTAGGTTTCAGGGAGCACCAGTATTAGCAGTCCTTCTGAAATGTATTAGTCGTTCTTCTAAAAAGTATTAGCAGTTCTTCTGAAATGTATTAGTAGTTTCTTGAAAGTTTTTTAGTATTTCTCCCAAATATACTCCCGAAATGTATTAGCAATCCCCAAAAAAGTATTAGTAGTTCCTCGAAAAGTATTAGTAGTTCCTTGAAATAAATTAAATTTTTCTCCGAAATGTATTAGTAGTCCTTCCAAAAATATTAGTCGTCCTTCTAAAAAGTATTAGTAATTTTCTAGAGAGTATTTTAGTAGTGCTCCTGCAAAGTATTAGTTTTTCTTATAAAATGTATTAGTATTTCTCTATAAAAGTATTAGTTTATACTAATACTTGTATCATTTAGTGTTTCATCTTCAAATACTTTCTGCTATTGAAATATTCATTTTTCATATCACTTGAAGATAAAAGCAAAGCAAATCTTCAACCAAATCTTTAATTTATGAGGCCTTCAACCTTTTCACCACTTTGGAATTTCTTCAATTAATTTAAAACAAAACAGAGAGTTAAGTTTGATAAGCCGTGCAAACAAAAAAATGAAGGAGCTTCGTCAACCTATTGCGATGGTGATGATTATTTTTCGACTTGGGGGCATTGAATTGTTTGATAATTCTTTCACGATGCAAAAAGCAATTGTTGTGTTTTTGTGGAGAGGATGTAGAAGATTTTGTGGCCTTTCTTCTCTAACTTGTCGGATACGTGAAGGAAAGTGGTGAGATGACCCATGGCAAACCATTTTGAAGTTGATCTCACCCATAATTTCATTGAACTCTGGTTCAGATCTTTATGAAAGTTTGAAGAAGGGAGAGGTGACTTGCGGCATATTAGTTAGGGTAAAGAAGATGAATAGTTGTCGATGATTTCCGTCTTTTCTCTTTTTTTCTTTTTTTTTAATTGTTTGGATCGGGTCAATGGTGGATCCGTCTAACGAATTAGATCCGTTAAACGGTCTAATAGGAGACCTACTCTTTACTTTAATAATTTATAATACAGAATCATAATCATATTGTGAATATTTATATGAGGATGTTTTGGTGTTTGGTTTTGGCGTTGGGCTGGGGAGGACTGACAAGTGGTCGTTGCATACACAATATTCTTTCTATTTTTAGGATGATACTAATTATTTTTCTTTTTTCAAAATTTCTCTTCTTAAAAATATGGAATTATTTTAATTTGGAATAATGAATAACATCTTTTACTTGTCCCATTCATATATAACTCTGAAATCAAATTCAAATATAAGTTTTCATATTCAACATATATATATATATTGTGTACAGTTTCACATTAATATATGCTAGAAAAAACATATGTGAATGTGAGAAAATGGTCATTGAGAATCTTTTAATTCTAATTTATATTTTATCTTATATACAGTACTGTGATCAAATATTTCTCCAAAAAGCATCACTATTTCATCCCGCAAAATGTGTCTCTTAGGAAAGAAGCTCACTTATTGCTTATAAACTATATGTTATCAACATACTTATTTGATTTGCGATAAATCTGTCTCAACACATTGTACACTTACTATAATATTCCATTAATCCAATTATAGTGAAAATAATTCTAATTCTTGATATACATATAAAATATAAATTAAACTAAATAACAAAAAAATAAATCGAACTAGATCACATGCAATGTGCACTACCACTTCATCGGTATTTTCAAGTTGTCATCATGGACGGTGGCATATATTGAGATTAGCAATCAAATGCCATAAATAGTTATTCTATTTTATTTTATTATTTTGCAGTTTCTTTGTCTTTTATTTTAAAGATCTCAAGTAAAAATTATGATTTTGTTGGAAAGATGCCCCAAAATCTCAATATTTTATTGGATGTTTGGACTTTTTGAAAGATAGTACCCTTTATATATTCCTAAATGATAACTTATTTATTGGTGCGTCCTTATTCAATAAGATATTGTAGAATGGTTCGTGGACAGTTTGTCTGTAATTGCGTAATTCTTCTATTCATCTAAACCTTTTTTATTTATAAAACGAAATGATATCTTTACTGACGAATGTAAAATTTTAATACAATAGAATCAAGTTTTTTTCTCTACGCCAAAGCTTTGAAAAAAATTTGAGCATAACACATCAGAACACTTGGCATAGATATGATCATGATCAATTCACCTAAACTTATTATAAAAAGAAATCACATTTTTACTAACAAATATAATTTTTTTTTCATTTAGTAGAACTTTTTTACAACTAATAACAAAGGTCAAACTTGTAAAGCCTACGAAATCATAAATTTATACATATCTAAAACATAGAAAGATTTTAAGCCTATACAAATCTAATTGATTCAGTAGAATCAGAAAATCTCAATGCGCCTTACAGCATGAAACTGAGAAGCACCACAATAACAAAACCATATGAACGAAAAATCTCCATGTAGGACAAAACACCACTTATTAAATAGAAAAAACTCCACTTATTAAGAGGCAAAGACTACTGTTAGCAAATATGGATCGAAACATAAATCACAAATCACATATTTGCACATAGAAGGTGGATCGAGTATACCTATTTGCAGCGGAACTATCGATCCACGTAGCTAGGATTGAGCCCGTCTACAAGCCTCCTTTTGATCCAGATTAAGCCATCTACAAGTCTTCTCTTTGATTGAACCCCGAACAACAAACGAACCATATATTGGTTGAACCCATCAATAAGATCACGAACCGCCTTTCTCGTTGGTGTAAATAATTACTTGGATGTGCACACGCTTAAACCTCGAGAACTTTGGTGATGCTCGAAGAAGAAAATCGTAGAGAGAAATTTTAGGAGAGATTATTCTTTTTCTATGTAGGGGACGATCTAATTGCTTAGTCTGATTGTAAGGAGAGATATCAATATATATCTCAATCCCTTATATCGGTAGAGTCTCGATGGGAGAGGTTTTTAGATAAACCCCATCTAAATAGGACTCGTATTATCTCAAATATGGATGCAACCTAATTGTACCCAATATGTCCCACTCATACATATTTGACTCGACTCATTCAATCACATCCTCATAGTTCTCATCTCATGTCTCAACTTTCATACGAGGGAATAAGGCGTGCGACCAAGCGAGAAAGTAAAGGTGAGGAGAGTTATATTAAGTTATCACAAACTAACATAACCACTACAATCAATAACTCAGCTATGTGACCCAAACCAAGTGGTTGCACTCGGTCAAGCATCTCTAGATCCCTCAATGAAATAAATAGAGCATGCTCGACTCACTCATATATGTTTCTTAGATTCATGACTAGTCAGTCAAACACATTTCGACATAGTAATCATGCATAAGTGAATCATAGGACATAAGTGCGTTACCAACTTAATTCTTCCTCGGCCCCACATGCTAATTAGCTTGGTCTTGTGACTTTCCTAGACATGCTCAAATGGACCGAATCACACATGGTCATTCGATACATGCTAAAGTAGCATCATCAAACACACCTCGACATGGTCCAAAGTCCCAAAGGGTAGTGAGAAAATAATATCGGCTCACACCCGGTGGCGAAGTATGGACCCATTCGGATCACGTTTCTATAGGCGGTCACCTCGAAGCACATGTAGTATGAATACATGTTATGATGAAGCTCCCACTCATTTAGGCGTGTCACGCTATGGGCATCATGCAAATATTAGCCCGATTATTTATTCAAGCGCGCGACCTACGTACTTGCTCGTAGTCACTCCCAAAGTGTCATACGATAGTTCGTACGTCGACCACAAATAGGCTTTTATGAAGTTTGGACATAGTTCATAATCGATCAACTCGAATCTCATCTTAACCTCTGTAGTTAAAGGTGATCAGAATTATACTTATTAACCTTCCTCAATGCTCTTGTGCGAAGGCGATCATTCGCAAACCTTCTTATGCGACACAATCTATTAAGTCTCATCCCAGCTCGCTCTCTTAGCACCAGGGTGATTGCCCATGTGAGAGGGCCAATCAAAGCCTTGTGACAACTCACAAATTCAATACCAAACACATAATAAGAATCCAACATATCTCATTAATCACAATATGTTCTCATAGGCCACATGATCAATTCTACTTAATCCCTATTGACTCGTGTCTTTGGAGCATTTCTCCAAACAAAGGTTCATAAAAGGGATGAGCGCTACAAACTCGTAGAAGTATGCACGAAAACAATATTAACTATGCGCAAAAACTCTTAAGTGAAGTAAAGACTGAGTAAATATGTTTGGTCTCCATCTATGTTTGGCGCCCAAACCATACACCAAAGTGGTTTTACTATCACAAATACAACAAAATACATCATGGATGTGCGGATACATCATTTCAATGTGCAAATTTGCCTTAGCAAATCATATACCAATCTATTAAGATATCTAGTATCCACATGTCGGCATCGCAAAGCGCATGGATCACTTTGATATCCTCTCACCAATCCATTTGCTAAGTGCATGACTTATTGAGTCGCACGCACCATAGCACAAAAAAAAATACGTGCCCGATCTTACATAAACTAGCTAGCATTTCTTTTCTTCTTACGAATATATCGTTTCTTGACTAAGAATATGATCTCTGACCATGGAGTGTAAAGACAGCCAACACTGAGTGCCAATAACTCCATGTTCTATATACAATGAGATACAACTCTTACATATATTCAATGAATTAATTGACCATCGTACGCCTATTAATATGATAGCTCGATGAAATCCATAATGACTCAAGTCACAACTGGAGTTTCTTGATCAGCAATCAATTTTCTTGATCAGCAATCAATGCGCTCTTACTCCACTTTTTGAATCATCGGGTGATCCACACAGATCTTCTTATTCAAATTTCATTGAACTATGTCAACATCAATCATCCAGGACAAACCAAAACGAAAGTGGCAATAATAGATAACATATCAGGCGAATTGAGCCAATCTCACCACTTAGGGAGAACATCCCAAAAAAATTTACGCGATTCTGACAAGCGTAAATATTTCGTTCTTAGTCGAGCTACACACATGTTAATCAATCTATCTATATTGCACTTGACCTTCCAAAACTACATGGTTCAAATGGTCTTGCATCTAGACAGAAGATTAACAAGCTCTTAGACTTTATTCTTAGTCATTCGACTCATCTTTTCCTTCGCAACAACTATACACTTGGGGCAGCCAGTGAAGTCACATGATACATCGACTATTCAACATCCTTAAAGTAATTGTGAAGGGATACCCACTTTCGATCTCATATAGATGATGGGGAATGCGCCGTATTACTCATTTTTACTCATGGAATATGAGAATCCTTTTCATGTGAGACCATAACTCCACTGACTTAGTGTCGCTCACTATCGGCGACTAATAGATGAGTAATCTGACATCATAAATTTAGAAAAGCAGGCGCCTCTAAGGATCTGCAACTCTCATTGTTTTAAGATCTCTTTAGACTTTCGTATCTTTGAAGAAATCCGCTTTGAGAAAGCA